>QEPC01014402.1:8153754-8166241 GCA_003113815.1 Sphenodon punctatus | reverse complement strand
CAAGTAGATCATTGGTGATCTTGGCCAGGGCAGTTTCAGTAGAGTGGAGGGGGCGGAAGCCGGTTTGAGGATGGGGGAGACAGTGGCATGCTTGAAGGCAAAGGGGAAGGAGCCTGTGGAAAGGGAGAGATTGATGACATGTAGAAGTGGGGGGGCGACAGTGGGAGCAATAGAGGTCCTGCAATCAAAGACAAAAGCCTCCTTAGGCCACTTTGGAAAACCAAGGGAATGGTCATTTCACATAAAAGTCAAAATGCTTGCAAGGGGAGGAATCGTGCAAGACATATGGCCAGAAAAAGCAAGCAATCACTGTAACAAGGAAGCAAATTTCTTCCTGAAAGAGATGAATTGTCTGTGAAACTTTCTTCCTGACCCCTCTGGCCAATTATCAACGCTATTGCCATGCAGCTCCCCTTCAAACTTAGTGAAACTGGGTGCAGGGGGATAGTGGGAAAGAGCCAAATAGGCCTAGGTGAGAGGACTCGGTGTAGTGTCGAAACTTTCTCAATGAGAAGAACCACTGTGTGACCCCTGCAGCCTTCTCTTCGTTCTGATATCCTTGGTCAGAGGGATGGGTTGGGGCAGGTCTGATGAGTTTCTTCCAGTCAGTCTATCATTCCCACCTGTCAGTATTTTCATAGGGCCTGCCATCAGGGGCGGGGAGGAGGAGAAAGAACTTCACAATCGCTGAAGCCTTCGCTGTAATACCACCTGCAGTTTACAGAGGGGAAGACTAAAGGACATGTCCTGCCCATGATCTCCTAACACCAAGAGCTCCTTGATCTGGCAACTAAGACATCCTCTGCTCTGAGTTGGAGACAACACATAGTTCAGGCAATTGGTTGAACCGTTCTTGGGGAGCTTATGCACGCTTTTGGGCCACACAGGGCCTTTTCTCAGGCATGCAATTTGCCAGAAGTATAGACCTGAGTAGGACAGGTTAGGTACTGCCTATTAGATTGAGCAAATTCTTGTTCTACATTTCCTCAGCCTATAGTCCTGACTTGTTGCGTGCATGCCTGAAAAGGGCTTTGAGCGGCCGGAAAGCATGCAGGCCATCACCCAACAACAGTTGGTTCGATAAAAGAGAACACCGGAACTGCTTTGTCTTCATCTCTTGCATTTGGGACCAGCATGGCAACCATCCTCTCCTCTCCTGTCTGGCTAGACTCATTGAATGTCTGCTACCAGCTACACCCCTGTTTCTGTCTCCGGCTCCCACTCCCCACACAAGTGAAAGAAAGAGACTGGTCAGCAGGTTTGGAACGTTTTCTGGATTAATGATTCTAAACCTCTTTCTGCAGGGGTTGGTCCAAGGTCTCCCCCTCCCCCCCCTTCTACCTCTCATGTGTCAGCTCTATTTCGGGCATTAAACATCCTGGGCACATTCAGGGTGACATTTTTTTCCCCCCAAGCATAAAATTAGATGCGCTGAGAAGTGATGTGGTTGTACTTCAGAGCCCACTCCCCTCCCAAGCCTGGAGGCACATGTAGGAATCCTAAATCCCCCTCTAGTGCCTCCCATCACCCCGCAAGGTTGCAAGGCTAGGAACTGCCACCCTCTGACAAAGAGAAGGGATGGGCTTGTCTGTCTTCTGGGAAGAACAGCAAGAGGAACTCATCAGCTCAGCCGAGGTTCTGGGTTCTCCCTTACCAATGTCACTTTGCTCAGTCCTTGTCTCCTTGCAGGTGACACTGTTCCAAGTTACTCTGCCTCTTCCTCCCTCAGTGGGGCTTGATTATGGTTTTGGAGGGAATATTTCCTTCTCTTCCAAGCCCTGTCCTACACCCAAACACATAGGCACCAGGGGATCCAGGAGGGTGTGGGCTTTGTGTGGACCTTCCCTATTGGAGAACCCTATAAAGTGGGTGGGAGAGACTCTTTTTTTGTGTACCACATTCATTCTGGTAACACGCATGTGGAACATGGCTGGCCTTTTCCAAAATGATGGTGACGCTGACGGTGACATCTTGGAAGAGGGCTGCACATGTACAGAACAGCTGTAGTGGCCAGTTTGTGCATTCATAGTACCAGGACGAGCGTGTTACACGGTAAGCGGTATATGGTCAATCGATACACGGTACACAGCAAATAACGGGCAACGGTAAATTCTGCCGAGATTTCGAAATTACCAAGATTGTCCAGAGATCTCTGAAATGATCCTCGTGAGATTTTTTGCGAGAAACAAATTGGTTCTTGTTTCAGCCCTATCCCCGAGACCAATCCTGCCCCAACTAATTTTTAAATGTTCTCACCTCCTGTTTTCAGTCTCTAAAAGAGCATGTTCAGGGGGAGAGGAGCAGAGAGGAGAGCGTGCACTCCAGAAGAAGGAATGGATCCAGGGCATAGATTCATGATCTGCGTTTTCCTCCTTTCTTCCCCCATCCTGAGTACCTTCCCTAAGCCCTCCCCGGCCCCAATTCCTGTTTTGCCTGCAGAGTGTTTTTTACACGTTTTCAAAGTGGCCTTTTGGAGGGAAAAGGTTACCCGCCCTTGCAGTAAGAGCACCGGTAGGGTTTTGAAGTTCCTCCATGTTTCCAGGCCTGGATGGGTGCCCATGTGTGTGCATGTGTTCATATTCCTCTGGCCTCCTGGGTTCGTGGTTATTACTCAGGTGCAGCACGGTGCTTGAAGCTGCAGTAATTACTTCCATTCTGAACTTCTAGTTGATTAAAAAAAACACCAAAATGATCAAGCTGTCAACATGCTGGGCAAGGAGGAGGGTGAGGGGTAGCGAGGACAGCAGAGAAGCTGGGTGGGAAATAAAGCTGCCACACAGACAAGGGTTTTCTTATCATCATTCATAGATGGCAATGGACCATTAAATGGGAGTTCTTCCTTCCCTTTATCAGCGTTAAAGATGAGAGGGAGAGAGAACACTGCAAGGTAACACAAGGGGGGAGGCAGGCAGGGAGAGGACAGACCTTGCTTTTTCTTCCCATGGTGGCTTTAATTAATATTTTAATTGTGATTTGTTTATGCTGCCTTTATCTCCCCCACCCCCACACACAGTTTATTTTTTTCTTTTCCCCAAAGAGGCTTCAGGGCTATTAGCGGCGATAAATGCGTTCCGTAGAGGCTGCTGATAGTGGTTCATCATTTTCTCCTTTTCTGATTTGCTGTAGGATTCCTCCTGCTTTCTCCAGTTTAGTCAATGATTCTGGAAGGAAGCGGATGGTTCTCACCCTGTGCAGCTAGGGCCCTTGGTTCTTAGCTCAGCTGATGATCGGATGGTGGCTGCGGGGAGAGAAACATGCATCTGTGTCAGCGCCAGAGAGGGAGAGAAATTGCCTAAGCAAGCCTGAAGAGAGGTTGCAACAGTGGGGTGGGTGGTGGGGGGGGGGAATGATACTAGGTAGAGCCAAGACTGAGATTTTGACTGGACTTTGGGCGCTTTTTGACATGCCGCCAGTCTAGTGGATTTAAAGATCTGCTTTTAGCAACTTCGCGTGGGTGGCGTTTAGCCGCGCCTCCCCGCACTGGAAGTCGCCTGGCTGCCATTGGAAACAGTGCAGCTGAGTGGCTTGTGCATTCATTTAAAAACCTTGATATCGGGTTTTCAAGTGAATGCACGAGCCGCTCGGCGCTGCTGTTTCCAATGACAGCTGGGTGAGTTCCAGTGCGAGGAGGCGCGTCTAAACGCCACCCATGTGAGGTTGCTAAAACAGATTTTTAAATCCGCTAGATTGGTGCAGCACATGTAAAAATGCACTTTGTATCGGGCAGAATCTCCTGTTCTAATCTGGGTCTGGTGGAATGAAAACTGGCCTTGATTCACTCTGTGTTCTGCCAGAGGTGGATTAGAAGCTCTGGCTCATCTCTCCCCTGCAGGTTACTATTTTGCACATGCACAGGGGGAAATGGTCTTCTGAGCACACACAGATGGTCATTGTGCATGCATAAAATAGCACCACCTGGGAGAGGGGCCCCACTCCCCCAATAGGTATCGATGAGCAGAGATTTGGCACGGCACGTTCACTGCTCCAGATCTCCACAGCCTGGTTTGTCTCTACAGAGATGGAAAGGCAGATCTGTTTCAGCTCTAATGGGCAGTTGCAAACTCAGACTGATTGTGATCTGAGGAATGGTTTCTCAATCCTGGAATGTCTTAGCTTGTGAGGCATCTAACCTTTTCCCTTCCACAGGCCACGTAGAAAATAAATACAAGGTCTGTGAGCTGGACAGAAGTTTGGGGTGTGGGGTCTTAAGGATTGTGTTCAGAATGGGCAGAGGAAAGGAAGGATCCAGATCATGGATCAGACTATGGATCCATTCACATACCTTCCACACATCCTCCCTGCCACAAGACCAACTTCAGGAATTGAAAAGGAACCAAATGAAAAAACAAACCAAAAACAACAACCCAAATAAACAGCTGTGGACCAAATATGACCTGTGGATCAGATGTTCCCCACTGCTGTGCTAAAAGACCTGTTATTCAGGCCACATAAAATTTCTCTGAAGAAAACAATGACAGTATTGTAGAGACCAATAGTGCATGTCTCAACATGGGCCTCAAAGTTCTGTCCCTCATTGTGGTTGAGGTAGTAGCAAGCCTGTTTGTGGCTTCGGAGGGTCTTTTTTAGGGGTGGGACTTTTGGCAAAATCTTGGTTCTCAGTTTCTATCAGTATCAGATTGCTGTCTACTAGATTTCCTATCGGTTCTTGGTTTTCTCGGTTTCGGATTTTTAAAATTGCGGTTTTCCCCATTGACTTCAATGGGGAAAACTGCAATACTAAAAATCTGATGAAAAAAACAATACAAAAGGTCCAATACTGAGAAAAGAACTGAGATATTGGATTAATCCGATAGAGTCTTTATCAGGTACTTTCGGTTCTCAGCAGTGCTGAAAGTCCCATCCCTCATCTTTTACAGAAACCAATTTTTAGCATTATTTTATTTTTTATGAAGGTGAGAACAGTGTAAGACTCTCATCAACATACAGGAGTATCATTGGAGCATGCAACTACGTTCTGCAAACTGAATCATTTCAGGGAATATATGTGACCTGGTACCCGAAATAGGCAATAGAGACAAAGTAGTACAGTGATACCTTTTATTGTACCACCTACAGTTGGCGGAGGTATGCAAGCTTTCGGACCTCACAGGGTCCTTCGTCAGGTAAGTCAAGAGTTAGAACTGAAGAGTGAGCAAAGCAGTGAGATATATACAGTGGTTGGAAACAATGGGGAAAGGGCGGAGAGGGCAGGAGAAGGTGAGAACAAGCTCCAGGTAGGAGGTCTGCAATTCAAAGGAGTGGAATACAACAAGGTGGGGAGAGTAAGAGCTGCTGATAGTGAGTAAACTTAAAGCTTCCGGTAGCTGTAGACCTGAACTCGGCTGTCCTGGCAGCATGCTCTGTACTAGGGGAGCAAATAGATACTTGGTTCCAATACCTGGACCATTTTATGGTCTGAGTTCTAGTGTGGAGAAAGGTCTCCAACTGACTTTGGTGGCCCCATAGGGGGATGCTTCTTTGAAAGACCTTTAGGATTTTCATGAAAGAGAAAGGAAAGAGAATTGGAGGCTTTTGCATGTGGTACCTCTAGCTGTCTGCTGACTGCCTAGTGCTGACAACCATATTGTATGTGTTGGGCTAGCTTGCGAGGGGGTGGCAGTGGCAACATCACCTCCATTAGAATCATGGAGTTAAAAGAACCTTGTTACCTTTAATCAGGACCGGCCTTAGAATTTGTTGGGCCCAGACCAAAAATAAAATGCGGGGCCCTGGTGGCTCCACCTCCTCCTCCACTTCTTTGCCTCCTTGAGGGCACCCTTTGAGGCCTTCGAGGTGGTCATGTTTGGGGGCCCTAAACTTTGCGCTAATGAAAATGGGGGGTACTGTGTGGCCCCCAGAAGCAGAGAGAATAGCGTGTCTGTGTGGTTGCCGGTCACCCTGTGGTAAGAAAGGCCTTGCCTTTTGTTGACCTGAAGGACACTACGGTATGAGTATTTCTGTAACTGTTCACTCAGCCCTACAATGGATTATGGGACCATTTATAGGGATGGGCGAATGCAGTTCGAAGTTTGGACCGAACTTGATTTTTGAACTGAATTTCCGAACTTGGCTCTGTTCACCCATCCCTAAAAGATAATATTCAATTTAGTTCAATGGGGTTTGAATTTCTGAACTTTGTTCGGAAGTTCGGAGTTTGGACCGAACTCGGATAGTTCCGTCGACCGAACTGAACTTCCGAACCAAACCGAATTTCCGTACTCGGTTCTGTTCGCCCATCCCTAACCATTTAAAGTAACTTCCACTTCCTGACCTAAAACCCTATGATTCAATCACCCAGGTTTACCCTACCTCATAATGGAGGAGACAGATTGAATGTGAAACGCTCTCAAAGTTCCCCCATCTTATTTGCATGGGCTGTTTCCCGGCAGCCCAAAACTCCATGCTGATGAGCAAGAGAGGAGCATTCGGCAATTTATGTATGAGCTCAGCTCCTTTTCTGGAGAAGCTCTGAATCTCTTCACTCACATCATGGACTAGCTTTTTTAGGAGGTTTCTAGTGTATTCCGCTTGCACCTGGTCTGCTGATACCATGCTTCTGGCCGTGCAGAGACGGTTGCAAATGCAAACTTGAAAAATAACCATGTGGAAGAGGGAGTCTGGTCTTTTTCAAAGGGCAGAGAATGTTCTGCCCAGTGTGGGGTTTGTATTAGTGCAGTGCTTCTCATGCTGCCCGCACCATCTCACCTACTCAAGCTCACGCCGAGGCTGCTTCTGTTGGAAGCTAGGATCAAAGGGAGGGTCTAGATGATCTTGATAAGCCGGGGCTAGCTAGTGATGCATCTGTCCCTTCTGACATGGAAGTTTCTCCCAGGTCAGGGGGCGGAGGCTGGTTGCATCTGTATGTGGGAAGGCTGGGGGGAGACAGAGTCCTTTCTTCTTACTCCTAACTAGAAGTTTCTGCCTTTTCAAAGCACAGCATCTGGGGAAGATGCTGGAATCGTGGTGTCTTGGCATTCCCAGCGCTGACTCCCTAGCATGAACAGGATCTGTGTCTGACACGGCGCGGTGCCTGCCACTCACACATGCCTGCGGCAGGAAGACAGCTGCTCGAATCTGGGTAAAGGAACCGTCCCTTTTGTTGCTGACAAGACTATTTCATTTTGATCCTCTAAAAGCTCTTGTGACATCTGCAATTTTCCAGATGGATAACGAAAACCTGTAAGCAGGGGGCGTCTTGGTGGCTTTGTAAGCGCTTGCCTGTGGAGCCGCATCCAGCGGTTTCATATCTGCTGACAGGACTTAATAATCATTCCGCTAAATGGAGCTGGCACTAAGAGATGCAGGTAAAGCTGCTTGGGCTGAGAGGCCCTCCTCCTGTTGCAAGGCATGTGGACGCTGTTGTGACAACACTGCCCCAAACAGGCCCTTGCATGCCAGGTGTGGCTAGCAACCCTTCTTCTCTGCTGCACTTTGGAGAAGCACTACCCTCCATTAACAGCATCTGAGTTGGCCCCAGGATACTTCTCGCCTAGGGAAGCCATTTTAATGGAGCAAGTAGACCAGCAGGGGCACTGCACCCCTGGCCCATGGGGCCAATTTTGGCCCATACCTATTTTTTTTTTTTTAAATTTGACTCCTTTTCAATTCCTGGATCTGATCCAAGGATCCGCTCCCTACTTAGAGGTGAAATGAGCAGAAGAATAACAGCGTACAGATTTGTTTTGTTTCCCAATTTCAGGCAGGTTGTAATCAATCCAAACGACATTAATCAAAACTAGGGCAGAAATGAGAGAAAATAATGATTCCCAAGTGTTTACAAGTAGCCGAGGATCCGGAATGAGTTTCCAGGAGCTCCTCGGTAATTGGTACTTGGTATTGGGTATGCCGGCACTACCGCGGTCATCCGTGGGTTGTTTATAGAGACCCCCCCCACTCCTATCCTTTGCCCTGTCCCACCTCTCTCCTCCTTCCTCCCCCACTGCACCCTTATTGTAAGAAAGAAAACAGAAACTCACCTGCACCAGCCCCTGCTTTGATTAATTGAGACGGGAATCCCAGCAGCAGGGTATGGCAGCGGCTGCTTCCTGGCAACCCAGTGGGAGGTGGAGAGGGACACCGCTCCCGAGATTGGGAGACCTGACTTCTCTGGAGCTCCCTTCCCCAGCCCAGGCTCGGGGTCAGTGAGGCTGCTTGAGGAGGGCAGTCTATTCAGTTCATTCCTCAGTAAATCCGAGGTTAATACCGTGATATTCGGCCATTTCTGAGGTAATCTGAATACCAAGTTTCAACCCCAGTCAAAACGTTCAGGCAACTGATTTTGTTGTAATTTTGGTTCATTTGGTTTGGCTCAGCTCATTTGGATAATTTATTTTGTCTGGAAATGGCCAGAACGAATGAACAAAACAAAGTGAAGAAACCAAAATTGTGAAAACAGGTAATTGCTCGAGGATTGGACAAGTAGTGTTAGTAACTCGGATTGTTCCTTTTGGGTCAGATGATTCTTATTCAGATCCTTTCAGCTCTAGCTCCTACCCTCAAGCATTGAACAAGTGAGGTTGTGGGGAAGGGAACAGAGATGAGGGCATGTCCTCGAGAAGAGGGAATGGCTCCATCCATAGTACAGATCTATGATCTGGACGCAACCATTCTTCTCCAATCCTGAGCACATCTCTTAAGCACTCTTGCCTCAATTCCTATCTCGCCTGCTGAGCTTGGACTCCGATTTAAAGGGGCATGTGGGTGGGAAAAGTTTTCCTGCCCCTGAGTTGTGCAGATAGACAAGTGCTTTCCCCCACAACTTTCCAGATAGCTCTTGGATCCTATTCCCTTGCTGGTGTCTACAGCATATATCAAATCATCTTTACCCTGCCTCCTGCCTCTGTGAGATTAGACCAGAGTAGGACCGAAACATTCATGATGGTTTTTCACATTGTCGGGTGCACCACTGAATATTCAAGCAATCTTCATTAAGCCCGCTTCTCCACGAGCGGCAAGATGCAGCGTGTTCAAGAACGCGCTTCCTGAAAAGCCTGGCAGGGTGCATTAGACGCACCAGAAGTAGCCGACCACCATAGGAATCACCACTTGCGCGGTCTTTTTGAAGGTGCATTTTGGAAGCCTCGATAACGGGGTTTCCAAAATGCACCTTCAAAAAGACTGCACGAGTGGCGATTCCTATGACGGCCGGTGGATCTAAACGCACCATGCTGGGCTTTTCAGGAAGCATGTTGAAGAATGCACTGCATCAGGCCGCTTGTATGAAAGCGGCCTCAGGCACACAATATGTGGTTTTTCCTTTCTTTGTTTTGTTCGTTTTGGTATTTTTATTCAGTCATTTGGTCCTTCGTTTGGTACTGTTGTGCATGCACCAAGCAGTTGTACAACAGTGTATTATTGTTTTTAATAGCGCTGCTGCTGCTGCTGCAGTTAGCACAGTAGCAAATGTATGATGTTTAAGGAACGGTTTCATGAGCAACCATGTTAACTACTATCAAATGAAGGACTGAAATACTAAAGGAACCCAAATGATGATGATGATTATTACAAGCATTTGTATAGCGCCAGCAGTGTACCTGGTGCTTTACATAGCAACGAGAAAGACACGGTCCCTGCCTATGGCTTACAATCTAGTAGGCATATGGAAAGACAAGGGATAAAAACATTCAAGTGGATGCAGAGTCTCAGGTGCACGTGCTTGGCGTGGTTGCGTTAGGCGGACAGTAAATGTTGAGAGGGGAGTATAGGCATCGGGGAAGGCGGCAAGGAAGAGGTGGATTTTAAGGAGGGATTTGAAGGAACGGAAGGAGGGGGCGAGGCAGATGTGGGCAGGGAGGGAGTTCCAGACATGGGGGGCAGCTAGGGAGAAGGGACGAAGGCGGTTAGGGGAGATGAGGGAGAGCAAGGGAGGTGACAGAGGAGGAATGGAGAGTGCGTGCAGGAGTGTGTAAGGAGATGAGAGCCGAGAGGTGGGGGGGAACAGGGCAGGTTGTGGAGGGTTTTGTAGGTAAGTACCAGGAGTTTGTGAAGGATGCGTTGGGGGAGGGGGGACCAGTGAAGCAACTAGAGGAGAGGCTGCACGTGATCGAAGCGACGGGCCGAGTGGATGACCCTAGCAGCCGAGTTTTGGGTGGAGAAAAGGGGGGACAGATGAGAGCTGGGGAGGCCAGTAAAGAGGAGGTTGCAGTAGTCAAGGCGGGAAGATGACCATGGCATGAACAAGGGTTTTGGCTGAGGAGATAGAGAGAAAGGGGCGAATCCGAGCAATGTTATTGAGGGCAAAGCGACAGGACTTGGCAACAGCGTCGATGTAAGGTTTAAAGGAAAGGTGAGTATCAAAGACAAAGCCTGGGCTACGGGCTTGGGAAACAGGACGGATGGTGACTCCATCAATGAGGATGAACAGAGAAGAGTGGGAGGAGGGGAAGGGAGGAAAGATAACCAACCAGAGTAGCTGAACTGGCCCAATGAAAGCAACGAAAATGACTGGGAAGTGAAGAGGGAAATAAATGGTACTTAGGATGCTTTCACACAAGATGCTAATTGTGGAATTGAAATTGAAATTTGAGGTTAACTGCACATGTAAGTGCACTATTCTGCATTTGTCCCGCGAGTTACATTTTGAGTGCTGGGCTCCATGGGATAGCAGGCATGGAAACCAGAAAGATGGAGCGTGGTTCATTCTCAACTTGTTAATTTCACTTTTGCTCTGCTGCTGGCTTATTAAATTCACCTGGCTCTGTCCCAGGCTTGTTAATTTCAATCTGCTGCCGGCTTGTGGATTTCAGCCCCGGTCTGAGGCCAGTTGGGCAGCAGGCACAGGGCAGAAGGGGGAGGACAAAATTGCACAACATTTGCACTTGAGAGAATGACAGATCCCACAATTAGTGAAACAAACAAAGAAAGGAATTGCGGGAGACACATTTTGGGAGAAGGGTGCCCAGAAAATTGTGGGAGACATGGTCTCCTGTGAAAGCAGCCTTAGTTGCCTCTTCATCATAAACTAAACAAAAAGACAAAGTGCATTAGATTTAGCGTTTTCACTAAGGATTTGTTTCACCTGTAGACCAGACCAATTCATCTGGTCTACAGGTGAAAACAGACATGACGCTAACCACCCTTTAACCACCCTTGGTGGTTATTTATGCATGTTGCAGGGCTGTATTGGTGCCCTATGTAGCCCTGGAACATGCATAAATGACCACCAAGGGTGGCTAAAGGGTGGTTAGCGTCATGTCTGTTTTCACCCCATGTCTTCTACCCTGAACTGAGGGGGGACTCGAAGCTATAGAGACTGGATCATTTGGGGCAGAGGAAAGAGGAGGTTCTCTCCCCCAGAATGCCCCCCTGAACCATCCCAAACTGTGCTTTTTCTCGGCTTGTCTTCCTTTTTGTTTATTCTGTTGTAGCACATCTCTCCCTTTCCCTTCTTCTCATGCCCACCCCTGTATCATTAATCTCCCGTCGTAGGCCCCTGCCTTTGCATGTTGTACATCTGCACACGTTGTAGCGACACGGCTGGCGTGACACCTGAGGTATTTAATGATTGGACCTGCCCGCCTCCTCTTAGGGGGCCCCTTCGTCAGCTCTCTGCCACCTGTTCTGTCTCACGGTATAGCGCTGTTTATTTAACAGAGAGATTAAGCACGATGTGATGGCTCCCAGTGGAGGAGCCGGGGAAACTGCTGCCATCTATAAAGTGGAGTCTTGTTTTTTGTGTGCTTGTATTTTTGAAAAAACTTAATTGCCATCAATTACTGGTGAGCCACATTTTGGAGGTACCGGCAACACTTACCACTTTCCTTGGCAACCCACTTGTCCAGTCAGCTCTGTGTGGTGGAAAGGGAAGCCGAGCCGTGTGGCTGCAGGAAAGGAAATGGCCTTGTGAACTTGAAGGGCAGGAAGCATGGACAGTGTGATTCCTCTGAATGACTAGGGTTGTTTTTATACAATCACAGTTAATCCAAATTAGTTTTTAATCCAGATCCATTAATTCGGGGATATATTCAAGAGTAACTGTTGACATGATAATTTTTAATCAGAAATAAGAATTAATCCTGATTTGCAATGTGAACAGATTAATCTAGATTAGGAGTCACAAGGAAGACTATGAAATCCCATGGTGCAGCGCAACCAGATTTCAGCACCCTCTTCCCCTCTGGTTTCTAGGAGTACAGTGACAGAAACAGATACAACAGTCGCTTTGCAAAATGGAGCAGTCTTCACCTTGGCATGGTGGATTTTAAATTCGGCATGCCAAGCAGAGTCTCCTGGAAAAAACTGCAGGATACCATAGAGATTAGAGGTGGGACCCCGGGGCAATTACCGGATACCGGATTTACCGGTTTTCCGGTTCTCAAAGAACCTGATTCTCGGATTCTATCCAGTACTGGTTTTATTCCATTGATTTCAATGGGGCACTGTGTCCCCATTGAAATCAATGGAATACAATTCCTCCCCCCTCCCCCTCCCCGGCTGCGCGGGTGGAAGGGGGGACACCCTCCCCCCCCCCTGCCCAGCCTGGATTTTT
>QEPC01014402.1:8124661-8150241 GCA_003113815.1 Sphenodon punctatus | reverse complement strand
GATTATTTAAATCCACGAGCATTGCTTCACGTCTAAAAATGGGCTAACTGTTCACACAATCACTAATTCGGACTGATGTTAATCCACATTAAAATAAATCCTTGAAAATTATGTTTCCAGCTCCCAGTTTAAATTTTGAATCCGGGGTCATTAATTCGGACTAAAGTGTTCACACGATTAACTTAATCTGCACTAAGAGCTGTTTATTTGGATTAATGCTCAGGTAAAAACAGCCACTGATTTGTTTGTTTATTTATTTTGGTAGGAAAGGAAAGTTTTTACCAAGGCCCCTCCGCCAACCATTTAACATTCCCATGCAATCTTCTTCTGTTTTCTCGGAACCCCCTCTGTAGTTCCATCTTATTCACTAAGTGTGTGGGAGGTGGCGCTGGAGTGGGGAAAGCCAAAGTACCCTACGTGGTCATCCAAAGCACTGGGTTGGCTGTTGAGGATGTTGTCCCATCCCTGTCCTCCAGGGTCGGATCCAGAATAGTCCAGACTGTGCACAAGGCCCCATTGTGTGCAGGGTGGGGTGGGGTACAGAGGCCTCCATTACATGGGATCTGCAAATAAGCTTGAAAGGACAACATGGGTGTGAGAATCACTGGCATAAAGTGCCGGCCCACAGATCCTCAGAGCCTTGGTGTGTGGAGGGCCTGAAGCCTATGGCACCCATGCGTAAACTAGAAATAACCAAGTACGTAAACTAGAAATAACCATATGGGCCTGCGGTGCAAGGAGCCCCAGCCCTTAAGAGAATGCTCTGTTTAATTGAAGCATAAAAATTGAATGACTGTAACATTTCTAATGGGTGAGCCAGTGCGTGTCCATCAAACATTCCTATATTAGGAAGTGGTGCCCACACTAAGGTTGAAACTTGATCTTAATTTTTTTCTCAGTTCTTGCCGAGAATCACAGTTCTTGGCTCATTTTTATCAAGAATTGATAATTGAGAAAACCCCTGGTTTTCGACACTTTCTCGTTTGAGAATTTTTCTTGATTTACCGTGGTTTACCGTGTACCATGTACTGATTTACTGTGTACAGTTTACTATGTACCACGTTCGTCCTGGTAATGTGCATGTGCAAAATGGGTGCTCGTTTCGAAAATGGTGGCGATGCTGCTGGCACTATCCTTGTAGAGGGCTAGGCATGTGCCGAACAGCTGCAGTGGCCATTTTGCGGGTCATCTAGTCCAACCCCAGCTTGAGTGCAGGATGACTACAGCGACAACATCCCTGAGAGATGGCTGTCCAGCTTCTTTTTGAAGCCCCAGCTCTGCAGTGATTCCCGCATGGGCTTGTCAGTTTCTCTGGGTAATGCCTGTATTTTCAGGCATCAGGTGCTTGATAGGTCCTTGGGTAGCTCATCGCTGGCAGGCTGGGGCTTCCCACACGCATGAGACTGATAGGTGCTGTGGCCAGGAAGTTGTTTTTGAAACTATCAAGCACTGGCTGAGAGTGTTGTGGAGCCTGACTGCATAGCAGTCCCAGCCGGGGCCTGTCATTTTCAAAGGCTGGCTGGCACTTCCCCATACAGTTCCTGAGAGGTCACTTTCAAAGACCAGCTGTTGCTTTCTCCATGCGACAGAGCCTCTCGGGTAAGAGGTGCTGGCAGTGGGAGGGGGGAGAGAACACTTTGAAACTTAAAAGCCCTAGCTAGGACCGTTGTGGAGCTGGGTGCTGCATTGGTCCTGGCTGGGGCCTGTCACTTTCAAAGGAAAGTCGGTGCCTTCGAGCAGCCCGTTGGATCCCGATTGGGCATCAATGGTGCCCCTAATGGGGATGGGTTAATTAGGGCACCTCAGCTTCGCCAGGAGTGCCTGACTCTTCGGGTGCCCAGTTGAAGCTCTAATGGAGAGTCTACGACCATTCTAGGCAACGTGTCTCATCGCTGTAGAACTTTTACTATTAGAAAATGTTTGTGATATCTCACCGAAATCTTCCACCGTGTAATTTAAGCCCATTATGTTTAGTTTTGCCCTCAGTAGCCATGAAGAACAGTTACTCGCGGCAATGCTTTAGATATTTGAAGACTGCTATCTTCTCTTTGCTAGGTTTTATAGCTATGTATCTCTCTCTCTGATTCTAGGTTGCTGGTGTTTTTGCCTAATTCCTAATGTGTAACTATGTTCTGCTACCCGTATTTCCACAGCTGTGCCACTTAGCGGTGTTCCGTGCCTTAGATTGGCGTAATAGCCTTTTCGGGCAATGTTTTACCACCACTATGTTCCACCCCAGAAGTGGCTGTGTTTCCAATGATGAGCAAAGTGATCAGTGTATAAACACATGTCCAGTGCTTTGGGGAACCACTGAGGGGAAAAGTGTTATGAAAACAAGGATTCCCTCCCCACCCCTGGCCAAGTAGATAGCCAGCCAGTAGGCTGGCACATACGGGGGTGGGGGCGTGCACGGCTCCCACCCCCTCTTTTCCTGCCTGACCACACGAAGGTCCCACCCTGTCTCCCTGTATGCCGTCGCTCAGCGCTTGAATGGCTTCCGCTTGCTTGTAGTAGATAGGAGCTGTCGCTCAGCATATAATAAGGTGCTGTTGCAAGCTTTGACTAGTCACCGTATTTGGGGCTGAGAAGGAATTTCCCACTTCCTCTTATTAGCCACCTGTCTGCTCAGTCCTTTTGCCTTCTTCGTAACAGTACCAGGGGGTTCTGGGATTGCTTCAATTGTAATTAGAATTTGTCATTCTGGCTTCTATTTGTCACAGCTGTGTAGTGGATACCAGCATAGGAACCATGTCCAGGCAGGGCTCCTTAGGAGCAGGGGGAGACATGGCTCCTCCCCAGTCACCTGATGTGTGTGGTGGAATGGAGACAGGGATGTTGGGGTGGAGCCCTACTTAAGGCTGTGCACAGCTGGGTTACCAACCCCTTCCTGGGGATGGGGGGTGACCCTGGGGGGGGGCTGTTGGGTCACCTGGGTGGAGGCACTGGTGGGCCTAGCCTGGACCCCCACCTGGTATTCAGGGGTGCATGGTTCCCCACTGTTATAATCACAGGGGTGCCTGGTAATGAGCTACCCTTCATAATAATAAAGTTGTGGCCAAGGCCTTAACCCACGCGGACGTGTCTGGTGTGGTTCCTTTGCGCATTTTTATTTATTTATTTATAATAAAATTTATATGGCGCCCCCTCCTGCTAAAAGCATCACGGGGCGGCTAACAACATACTAAAACAATTCAAAGCAGCAATAATATAATTTAAAACACTGTTAAAACACAGTATAAAAACATACCCCCTACCCTAACCCAACGCACCCACCACCTCAGGAAAAGCATGGTGGAACAGCCAGGTGTTACATTGTCTACGGAAAGCGGGGCGGTTGGTGATCAGGCAGACCTCCAACGGGAGGTAGTTCCACAACCGTGGCACGGCCACAGAGAATGCCCTCCGCAAGGTTGACACCCGAGAAACCTGGGGGACCTCGAGGAGGGTTCCACCGGCCGACCGCAGGGACTTATCCAGGACCCGGAGGGTGAGGCGGTCCCACAGGTAGGCGGGCCCAGGCTGTTCAGGACTTTAAAGGTCAACACCAACACCTTGAATTGGGCCTGGAAGACTATAGGCAGCTAGTGCAGAGAGCGAAGCACTGGTGTAACATGCTCGCGTCGGCCTGTCCCCGTTAGGAGACGAGCCGCCGTATTCTGCACCAGCTGCAGCCTCCGAACCAGCACCAAGGGTAGCCCCACGTAGAGTGTGTTGCAGTAGTCCAATCTTGAGGTAATAAAAGCATGGACGATCATGGCTAGGTCGGAGTCCGAGACATACGGCTGAAGCCGACGCACCAGATGTAATTGGCAAAATGCCCCTTTTGCCACAGCCGCCACCTGGGCGTCCAGGCAGAACTGCAGGTCCAGGAGCACCCCCAGACACTGAACCTGAGATACCAGGGCAGGACGGATTCCATCAATGATGGGAGCCATCACTCCCCCAGCCTTCCCTATGACCATCACCTCCATCTTGTCGGAATTTAACCTCAGACGGCTCACCCTCATCCAATCCCCCACAGCTGCCAGGCACCAGGTAAGCACCAACACTGCTAGGCCTGAGTCAGATGAAAATGAGAGCTAAAACTGGGTGTCATCATCATACTGATGACACCGTACGCCAAACTCCCTAACAACCTCCCCCAAAGGCTGCATGTACGCATTGAACAAGAGAGGGGACAAGATGGAAGCCTGCGGGACTCCACATGTGAGGCCCCGGGGAGAAGATGAAAAATCACCTAGGACCACACGCTGGACTCTCCCAGCCAGGAAGGAGCGGAACCACTCAAGAACGGTCCTGCCAATCCTTGCCCGGTCCCGCAGCCGAGTCACCAACAACTCATGATCAACAGTATCAAATGCAGCCGAGAAATCTAATAGGAGCAACAGGGTCGAATGACCCCGGTCCAACTCACGGGAGAGGTCGTCGACCAAGGCCACAAGTGCAGTCTCCAGGCCATATCCAGGGCGAAAATCTGACTGCAAGGAATCGTGAAAGTTAATCCGGTCCAGATGCTCCTGCAACTGCCGAGCCACCACCCTTTCAATAACCTTCCCTAAAAAGGGAAGGTTAGAGACCGGCTGATAGCTGGCCAGAACGCCAACGTCCAATGATGGTTTCTTGAGCAGGGGCCGCACGATCGCCTCCTTAAGGCAGTCCGGAACCCTGCCCTCCCCCAGGGAGGTGTTGACAATCCCCACCAGCAACGGCCCTAATGTCTCCTGGCTGGTCTTGACCAGCCAGGACAGGCATGGGTCTAATTCACAATAAGTGGCTCGGACAGACCCCAGGGCATCACCCACATCTGAGGGTGACACATTCTGAAACTCATCCCACAAAATAGGACAAGGCGGGGCTTCTACTGCCTCTGGTTCACCCACTGCTAAAAGTGTTGCGTCAAAACTATGGTGGATCTGAGCGATTTTATCTGCAAAAAAGTCCACAAACAAATCACAGCGGGCATTCGATTACTCTAAATCCAGGCAGAGGGAGGCCAGACTGACCAACCCCCTCACCACCCGGAAAAGCTTCGCTGGGCATGACTTAGCAGACGCAATGAGAGCAGTAAAGAAAACCTTCTATGCTGCCTGCACCACCATGGCATAGGTACATAACCAGTCTCTATGCTGCAGTCGGTCAACTTCAGCACGCGAGTGACGCCACCGTTGCTCTAACTGCCACCCTTCCCACTTCATCCGCTGCCGCTCCTCCGTATACAATGGGGACCTGCGTTGGCGGTTTGGGAGCGGACGCCTGGGAGCCACTCGGTCAATGGCCTCCACCAACATGGAATTCTACATGGTCATGCGGTCATTGAGTGAGCAGCCATCGAGATCAGAGGATACATTCCCTAGAGCAGTCTGGAACCGTGTAGGTTCCATAAGCCGTCAGGGGCGAACCATCCTGATTGGTTCTGCACCCTCCCAGGGGCTGACATGCGCCAGGATACCTGCCCAGAGGAGATAATGATCCATCCATGACAAGGGTTCTGCTGACACCTTCCCTGCTTAATGGATCCCCCGCTTCAAGGCCTGTGCAAAACATCATGTCTAGGGTATGTCCTCCAATGTGTGTGGGGCCCACCATCCTCTGAGACAGGCCCATGGTTGCCATGCCGCCAGCAGCCATGAATGAACTCACACTCTGCCCCTCCAAGACTGGCGTCAGCATGGATATTGAAATCCTCCAGGTCTATTTCCCTGGGAGACCGCAAGACCACCCCCGACACCCGCTCAGTCAGTGCGGATAGGGAAGCTGCCGTACAGGTGGGTACCCAGCATATCCCTAATCTGTCTCCGGTCAAATCCAACACCAAATGCAGGCCCTCTATCCCCATGATGGTTTGCAGAGGAAATCTCGTCACAGACAATGTATTCTTAAAAACAATGGCTACACCACCCCCAGCCCCCCAGCCAAGGCTGATGCTGCATGGAGTACCCAACTGGGACAAGTTCAGCCAATATAGGCTCCGACTCATTGTCTCGCCAGGTCTCAGTGATACATGCGAGGTCGACCGCCTGGTCCAGGATCATCTCCCGGACCACAGTTAACTTACTGGCCACCGACCTTGCATTCAGCAGGAGTAATCGAAGGCTGGGGGCCCTCTGATCCCTGATCACCACATCGCCTGCCAGGGGGCTAGTGAGCGGGACAGGAATATAACATCTGACCCACCTCACAGCTCTAATTTGCCTCCCAAAAGGACCATAATTCCCCTGACCCAAGATGATCCCTATAGCTGTGGAACCTGCCCCCCCCAGTCTGCCCCCCACCCCCCTGGAGGCTGTCCCACCAGCCTCCCAAGGGAGATTCCCCCACACATTACTACACCCCCTACCCTCCTCTTGCATCAGAGGGCAGTTCCCCCTCCCCTAGGGGTTGCACCCCTCCCTCACACTGAGGGGAGCTACCCCTCACCCCCATCCCACACACCCCCTACCCTCTACCACATATGGTAACCCCCCCATCCCCGAAGGACTGCACCCCTCCCTCACACCCAGGGGAACAGCTCCTCCCCCACAACCCAATCCTTTTGCCCCTCACCCCCCCAATACTGTCCTCCCTCCTATCCACCCATCACCCCCCTCACACCGGGTGACACCCCTCCCTCCATATGCTCCCACCTCCCACCTGGGCGCATATGTCAGGACTCCCCTCCCCCCCCCCAAATCCCTACTCCCAATGCCCTCCTACCCCACTAAAAACCTCCCACTTCTACGCAAATCTGCTGGCTACAGCGCCCACCACTCCAGTTGCATTACAACTAACCCCCAACCCCATACATCCTGAAAGCCACGCAAGTCTCGCGGCCTTTGGCTCGCGGCCTACTGTGGCGCCGGGCTCCTGGGGCCTTTTAAAGCCCCTGGCTTCTCCTTCCAGCTCTCGCTGCCAGCTGCAGGTGTGTGGCCCCGCCATCCCACTGTTCCAAGCAAGGGGGGAGGCAGATGTCAGTGACATGCCTCCTCTCTTTGCGGATTTCTCAGTCTGCTTTCAGCAATCTTGCGGGGGTGGGGAGGAGGGAGTTTAGACGTGCCTCCCCATGCCGAAAGTCACTCGACTGCGCATTCTTTCTACATCCAGATTTGCCAAACCCCGATATTGAGGCTTGACAAATCCGGATGTAAAAAGAATGCACGAGGTGGCCGGGCCGCTGTTCCCAATGGCATCTGGGCGACTTCTGGTACGGAGAGGCGTGGCTCAACTCCACTCCCCCACTCCACCCCGGCGAGATTGCTGAAAGCGGATTGAGAAATCTGCATAGAGAGGAGGGGTGTCTAAAAACGGCTTTTAGGTCGTGTTCACACAACATGCAGTCTTCACCAGGAAAAGTAAGAGGCATTCTCCATAGGTATCAGGATCTCATTCCGTTGAAATAACTCAGGAGGTTTCTTTTCCCCTTACAGGAGCTCCAGTACCAAAGACTTTGATTATTTGGGGAACTATATAATTCATTTGGGTATAATGGCTAACAGAGAATTATTTATTAGGTTGTGCTTTTTAATCAAGGGAAAGTGCCCAACTTTAATAATGGAGTGTGAGAGAGCATAACTTAAAGCAGCGAAGCCCTCAGATCAATTTATTGTCTCCTTGGTGAGCCTCTCTACCTGCTATGGATTAAGAGCAGAGCAGAAGCAAATAGAAGTTTTTCTTTCTGGGTGATAATTGCAGATATTGGAATGATATCTGCAACTATAGAATCTTAGGCCGCTTTTAGACGAGCGACCAGGGAAGTGCGTTCTTCAATGCGCCAGGAGGAAAAGCTGCGTGGGGTGCGTTGACACGCACCGGAAGTGGCTGCCTGCTATAGGAATCGATGGCGCGTGCGGCTTCCCGCGGCCTCTTTGAAGATGCATTCTGAAAACCTTGATATTGGGGTTTCCAGAACGTGTTTTGCGGGAGGCCGTGAGCGCTGCCAATTCCTATGGCTTCCGGTGCGTGTAAACTCACCTCGTTCGGCTTTTCCTTCAGGCGCGTTGAAGAACGTGCTTCCCTGGCTACTTGTCTAAAAGCAGCCTTAAGAGTTGAAAGGGACCTAGGAGGTCATCTAGTTCAACCCCCTGCTCAGTACAGGAAATCTTCAGCTACAGCGTCCCTGACAGATGTCTGCCCAGCCTCTGTTTGAAAACCTCCAGCGAAGGAGAGCGCCCGCTGCCTCCATACGCAGTCTTTTTCACTGTCAACAGCCCTTACCATTAAGAAGTTCTTAATGCTTAGCTGAAATCTGCTTTTTTTTTTTTGGTAATCTGAGCCCATTGGTTCTAGTTCTGCCCTCAGGTGCAACAGAGGACAAGTCTGCACCATCTTCTAGTATGTGACAGCCCTTCAGATATTTGAAGTCGGCTATCATGTTTCCCCTTAGCCTTCTCTTCTCCAGGCTAAACATACGCAGCTCCTTCAATCTTTTCCTCATAGACTTGGTTTCCAGACCCCTGACCATCGTTGTCGCTCTCCTCTGTACCCGTTCCAATTTGTCAATGTACACAAATCAACGTAAGCCATATGTCCCAACCACCCCTTTGGCTTTTGGCTGCTCATTCATTAGGTTTCTCTGTTTTCCAGTGATTATGTTGTCCGGATAGTTGGATATTCCGTTATCCGTTTGTCTGGTTACTTGATTTGCAGGTGCTGCACATGTGCAAACATCTGAAATGAAATAACAGCGACTGAATATCCAGACCCCCACGCCCCCCCCCCCCCAAAAAAAAAATGTGAGGGAGTGGGGCAGACCAACCTGCAGACCCCAAAAGGATAACTGGGGAAGATGGACCCGATAGGGTGTGGTGGTGGTGTGTGTTTAAAGGAATTTTAATGTATTCTGTTAATATTGTAAGCCACCCTGAGATGTCAGGGAAGGGCGGAGTACACATTTAAATAAATAAAATTAATTATTCATTTCGGTGGATCCAGTTTGGATCAGGTGAAATCAATTGCTGTGTATCTTTGTTTCAGCACTGACTGGGGTTTTTTAACAAGAGGAGATTCAGGAACTTGTTTCCTTGGAAGGACAGCATGAGGCTGAGGCAGGATTGCATGCAGGGCAGGAGAAGGTGTGAGATCCTTAGTATTATTGCCCAAAGTGGAGGCAGGGAAGGGGGGGGGATAGAGAGAAACCCAGTCATGGAACTCACTTGGCATTTCACTCCGCTTGCATGAGAGGCCAAATAAACAGAGCCTGTCTTGTATTCGTGGGTGGTATTCAAATATTTAGATAGCCATCAGAACTGGGATTCGGTTATTGGTTTAATTTAATTTCATTGATTCAGTTATTCATTTTTTAATTCCAGTTATTTGATTGTTTCGGTTCTTTGGTTGCTCTGTTTCAATGCTATTTGGATATTGCCTAAGGAGCACCCAATCGGAGCAACCAACAATGAAGTAGCCGGAACAAAAATCAGAATAAACAAAATAAAAAATCCAAAGTGAATATCCAGATAAAGTGGGATGAAAATCCTCTCTCAGATCCAGTTTGAAGTGGCCAAATTTAATGGAAAACGTAACAATGTATTTTTGTCACTCAACGTACAGTTAGTTTGTGATACTTGTTGCCAGAGGAGGATGTTAAGACCTGTAGCATAGTTTATTTATTTTATTTTATTTATTTTTCAGACTTATACCCCGCCCCTCCTGCAGCGCAGCTCGGGGCGGCTTCCAACAATAAAAACACACTAAAATTCATTTAAAAAACAATCAAATATTAAATATAAAATATAAAACAGGGCTAGACATATAAAATAAATAAATGGGTGGGGGACTAAAATCCTCCCTCCCCAACCTCCCTCCCAAAGGCCTGGGCAAACAGCCAGGTCTTACAGTTCCGCCGAAATGTTAAAAGGCTTGGGGCCAGGCGAGCTTCCTCCGGAAGGNAAAAGCGGCCGGAGTCTCCTAGACTTCAAAATGAGTTTTGGATAGAGCCATAGTACTTGTAACACTATTTGGATGGATATGTTTTTCATATCCCATGAATTCTTCAAATGGAGGCCAGCCAAGAGGGGACCCCAGCGGAGTGTGTGTTAGGATCCCAGTCCAGGGAAGAAGGCATGCTACTGAGACCAGAAACAGGTTCTTTAGGGATATGCAGGAGACCAGATCGGAGCAATGTGGAAACTTCACTCTTCTGGACCTTCCTTCTGTCTGCTATGAATTTCTTGAGGCAGGCAAGTCAGAGCTGTGACTGTCCCTCCAGGCTGGGGTTACTGAGGGCTAAAAGGAAAGGTGCCGTTGCCACTGCTGCAGGCCCAGCTCTCATCAGCTAAGCAGATTCAATTTCTCCTGTGGGGGCTGGAGCCAGTGTTGCTGCTTCACCTTCCCCACACACCTACAGCAGCCTCAAGCTCAGACTTGAGACCCCCCCCGTCCCCATAAGAGGAGATGACCACAATTCAGGACATTTGGGGCATTACAGGTCTCTACTGTAATTTCTTTGCAAGTCTCTCCACCCACCTTCACATTTACTGTATTTATAAAGGTATCTGCCACACACATACTGTGAGCCAGCATAAGGTGGTGGACTTGGACTTCAAAGAGCAGCATCCAAATCCTGTCTTGTCCAAGGCCACCCAATGAATTCATGACTAACATCATTATCTCTCTGCCTCAGCTCCCCAAATGGGGATAATAAAGACCCAGGACTGGCCTTACAAAAGAGAGAGGGGCATTACCAGTATCTCCCAGACGGAGGGGGCCTGAGTCTCTGGTTTGAAGCAGAGTCCTACTGAAACACCCGGCCTGTCCTCACCTGCGGGCCTCAAGAGCTGAATTTTCTGGCTCTGCAGTTGCCACCAAAGCTGCATGGGTTAACTTTCCCACATGACAAAAGCCGCGCCTGAGTGCCTGCCCAATAAGGGGGGTCCTCCCACTTCTCTAGCCACTACAGCTCAGCTCACGCAGCCAGCTGGGCTGGCGCAAGCTGTTTTAAAGGACTCCCAGTCCTCTGTGGCTCTACTCTGCCACACAAGGATTGAGTAAGTTCTTGGAAGATAGGTCCATAAATGGTAGGGGTTGGACTTTTGGCAAAATCTTGCTTCTCTATTTCTATCGGTATTGGATCTCTGTCTACCAGTTCTCCTATCGGTTCTCGGTATCGGATTTTTAACATTGTGGTTTCCCCCTTTGACTTCAGTGGGGAAAACAGTAATGTTAAAAATCCGATTAAAAAACCAATGCAAAAGATCTGATACTGCCGATACCGAGAAAATAACTGAGATATCAGATTAATCCGATATCTTGGGTTCTTTTCTCTATCCAATAGAGCCTTTATTGGGTACTTTCAGTTTCAGCAATACCACAAGTCCCATCCCTAATAAATGGCTGAGAGTTCATTTCACCGTGGGATGTAACCTCTGACTGGAGGAAAAGGTCGCACATGTGCAGAACAGTCCGGCAACCATTTTGCGCATACGCAGTTTACTTACATTTTTAAAATTATTATTTTTAATTGATTTAAATACGGATCCGTAATATGAATCAATAATTAAATCTGATAACTTTGGGGAAATGAAACAACAACAAAAAAAAGTAAAACGAAAACAGATTTTCATCCAAAGGACGACCCGACTGTTGAGTCTCTTCTTGAAAACGTCCAGGGAACGCCATTCCACAACTTCTCTAGGCAGCCTGTTCCACTGCTGTAAAGCTCTAGCAGTCGGGAGGGTTTCCCCCTACTATTACGTGTAAACCGACCTTCCTGCAATTTAAAACCAACACTTCTTGCCCTGTCTTCAGTGTCAATAGAGAACAAATGTTCTCCAATTTTTTTTTTTATTGCATTCTTTTAAATATTTGAGAACTGTCAACATGTCCTTTCTTAATCTTATTTTCTCCAGGCCAGGTGTGAGGGAACCCTTTCCTTCCCAGGAGCCATTTTGAAAACTAGTACAAACTCTAAGGGCTGCATGGAAGTTGGGAGCGTGGGTCCTTAAGGGGTGCACTCAAAAAGCTGAGGGTCCAGATCATGAATTTGTGTCGTGGATCTGTCTCCTATCCTTGAGTACATGCCCTCGTCTCTGCTTCCTTATGCCAAGCTCAGTCTTTCAGTGCTTGGGAATAGGAGCTGGATTCCAGGGCCAGACAGAGGAACTGAACAGGGGCTGAATAAAAACTAGCTGCAGGCTGCATTTGGCCCCTGAGTCTGGAATTCTCCATCCCTGCTCTTGGCTAATAGGAAAGGAACTGTGTTCTGTTCCTTCATTATTTAGTGTTCAATATTTTGACATTTCAGCATGTGGTACTTGATTCACTTTGATGGTACTGTTTAGTGTATAGAACATAGCGCACATGCACATTATCCGAAAGGCCACTTCTTCCTCTAAGTTTATTGCAATTGCTAAGGTCAGCCTTCCGTTCCATCTTTTCACCAAGTCCGTAGACCTAACCTTCACAGAGAGGCGTTCTCAGTGGCTTTGGAACACCCTTTCCCTGCAAGTTCACCTAAGCCTCAGCATCTACCAGAAACAGCGTAAGACCTTTTATTTGGCCTTGTGTTTGGCAGGAACTGATAGGTTTCTGGGGGGCTGGTTGGGATGGATAGGTGTTCTGTTAGATTTTACTTACTTTGTTCCTTTGTTGTGTTCATTTTTATATCTATTATGTGTTTTTATTAGAGCTGAAACTCTGGCTTCAGAAAACTTCGGAATTCACTGAAGATTCTGGTACTCGGGTCCAAATGTCTGAGGAACAAGGCTGTTCTTCGGAAAATGGGTTCTGGGTTCCGCCCCGGCTATGGCACTGAGACGACGCTGGTGGCCTTGGTCGACAATCTCCGCTGGGAGATGGACGCAGGATGTTCAACATTTCTTATCCTGCTAGATCTCTCAGCCGCTTTTGACACCGTGGACCATGGGTTGCTGTTGAGACGGCTGCATGACCTGTGGGGGTCTGGACGGGACTGTTCTTGAATGGTTCCGTTCATTCCTCTCAGGGAGAAGCCAGCAGGTAGTGTTGGGAGCTGAAACATCTTGCTCCCGCGCCTTGTTCTGCGGCGTTCCGCAGGGTTCCATTCTGCCTCCACTATTATTTAATGTATACATGCAGCCCCTGGAGGAGGTCATGAGAGGGTCAGGGTGCGGTGTCACCAATATGCTGATGATACTCAGCTGTACCTCTCTTTTTCAGCTGACCCAGACCCTGCTGTCTCGTTGCTATCCCAATGTTTGGAGGCCGTGGTGGCGTGGATGTGGCAGAGCAGACTGAAGCTCCACCCCGATAAGATGGAGGTGATGGTGGCGGGGAGGGCGAGGGAGGTGTCGGCCCCAATGATTGCGGGGGGTGTTTCGCCCTCCTATAGCCCAGCAGGTTCGGAGCCTGAGGGTGATACTGTACTCGGATCTCCGTCTGGATCGACAGGTGGAGGGGGTGGCGAAGGCCGCCTTCCACCAGTTGTACCTGGTGTGGAGACTGCGCCCGTACGTCTCCGGGCTGGACCTGGCCTCCCTCGCCCATGCCTTCGTCACCTCGAGGCTGGACTACTGCAATCGCTGTATGTGGGGCTGTCCTTGTTCCTGGTTTGGAGGCTGCAGCTAGTGCAGAATGTGGCGTCCCGGCTCCTGATGGGAACGGTCCGTCAGGAGCACATAACACCTGTGCTTCAGACTCTGCACTGGTTGCCAATAGTGTGCCGAGTCAGGTTCATGGTATTGGTGTTGATCTATAAGGTCCTTCATGGACTGGGCCCCTCATACCTCAGGGACCTCTGCGTCCCAGAGCGGCTCCTTTGGTCTGCCAGGGGTGCCTTCTTGGAGGTCCCCCATGTTAAGCGGGGGGCCACAATGGAAAGGGCATTCTCGGTGGCCGGGCCACGTCTTTCAAATTCCCTCCTGGAGGAAGCTCGTCTGGCCCCAAGCCTCTTAATATTTCGGCGGGCTTGTAAAACCTGGCTGTTCGCCCAGGCCTTTGGGGAGGGTGGGAGGAGCGTGGGTTAGGGTTTTTACTCTACCCTACCCTTATATATTTTTCTTTTTATTCTTTTGTTCTAACCCTGTTTTAAAATTGTTATATTATTATGATTGTTATATTTTATTATTGTATTTTTATGCTTTTAAAGTTGTTAGCCGCCCCGAGAGCTGTTCTCAGGAGGGGCGGGATATAAATTGATGAAAATAAATAAAACTTTGGAGGACTTTGGGAGCCACTACGCATGTGTGGCTGGACAGTTGAACTATTTCTGGAAATAAAACTTAGTTCCATATGTGGTAGGAGGGGGCAGTATGGGAGGGGGTAGTTGAGTTGTGGTAAGCCAGATGGCAAATTTTGATTGTAGGGCAGAATAAAAATGGCTGCAGCCCTTTTCTGTTATCTTTGGTGAATTTAGTTGTGTGCTACAGTGCTGGATCTGTAAGTAATCGTCCTAGGGGTGGGGTGCCTGGCCTGGCATAGCATGGCATGGTATGGTATAGTTTGACCTGTTCATAACGCCCAATACTGGGGGAGATGGGTTATGTTTACCTTTACCATGCCATGCTTTTTAATAATAATAATAATAATAATAATAATAATAATAATAATTAATTGGGTGCCACGTTGCTACTGCCTGCTGCTTGGTTGGCACTTGGCACTATGAGACCAGAGGGATCTCTCTGTCTGGCTCCACTTCCCCTTGCCTGGTCTGTTCAAGTTACCAGCACCACAGTACCAATGCCATGCGAAGGGGTTGGGTGTGTGTGGGGGGGTGGGTGGGTGGGGTTCCTTTCTTGTGGGTCTTATAATTTTGTCTGCCGGGCTGGTTTCTGGTGGCGTTTCGTCACGCAGTTGCATGCTGTTTTGTGGGGTTGTATGTATTGTCTTCTTTCTTACAAATGCTGTGGCTGCCACATGGCACAGCAGAGCCTAGTTGTAAAGTGTAAGTTAACTGTCACTTCTACTGTTCTGCTAGCTGCTTGGCACCATGAGGCCCGAGGGATCTCTTTCCCTGGCTCCACTTCCCTTGCCAGGTCTGTTCAAGTTACCAGTGCCACAGTAATACCAATGCCATGCCTTTTAAAAAAAATAAGTGGGTGCCCTTGGGCGAGGGGATGATTGAATATCTGGTTTCTTAATTTTGCCTGGTGGGCTGCCTGGTTTTTGGTGGGATTTATTTCTCCATGCAGTTGCACACTGTTTTGCAGAGTTGTGTGTGTTGTCTAGGCTGTGGCATGGCACAGCAGAACCTAACTGTAAAGTGGAACTGTAAGTTCTACTGTTCTGCCTGCTGCTTGGTTGGCACAGTGAGGCCAGGCTGAGATCTCTCTACCTGACTCCACTTCCCCTTGCCTAGTCTGTTCAAGTTACCAATGCCATGCCTTTTCTAAAAATAAGAGGGTGCCCCTGGGGATGTGGGGAGATAGTTCAGAAGATTTCCAAGGTCTGGAATTCTAAGGTCCAAATTCTGAAACTTTGGAAACACCACTGAAGTGCCTCTGAGTACTCGGGCTGATTACCCGGAAGTTCGGAAATCGGCCCAAGTACCCAAAAGTACTATTCGGTGCAGCCCTAATTTTTATGCATGTCCTAACACACCCTAAGCTCAAGGGATAGGATGGGCTATAAATTTACATTAAACATTATATATAATAAATGAATAGTACCTCCAAGTGAACCAAGTACCAAATGCTGAAATATTGAAGTGGCTGAAATACTGAATGGAATGTAACCAAAGCAACTGGAATAAAGAAGTGAAATAACCAAATAGGCAAAGTAGCAATTATCACAGTGGTGGCAAAGACTAAATTGGCTATTTGTTCATAGGAATTAAAATGTTAATTGTTCCAGCCAATATGAATAGTCCTTGTTCTTTCAGTCCTATCTCCAAGCCAGAGCCCCATAGCTGGGCTGTAGCAGTCACCTGTCTTCTGTGGGTTAGACCCAAAGTCAGATACCTAAACCCAGGGCTTTCCAAACTAGGACCCAAGTGAGATCCATATGAGACAGGAAGTGGACGATTAGATACACACAGATTTCTAAAACTTGGGGTCACAGGCATTGCTTTCGGCTTTGTGGGTCACAGCCTGAAGAATTTGGGAAATCACTGACCTAGCCCCCGCTCTTCAAAGGAGGTTATAGCTACTTTTGGTATCCCTCTCTGTAGAAATGCTTTCGTGGCTGAAGAGAAATCTGTTCACCGAGAAATGGGGAAGAACTACTTGCTCTTTCATTCTCCTACCAGTGCAGGATGCTTCCTTTCATAGGATGGCTGATGTCCTGTGCAATCTAGTAATGGTGTTTCAGTTGCTTCCTTGGGAAAATCACACCCCAATCCAATTGAGCTCTGTATTTGGAAGACTCTTTGCCTCCATTTTCTTGTGCTTAGTATTGTCTAGAGCAGAAAAGAGTACTTGCCAAAATGAGCAAACCTGTCGAATTCAAATGATTTGACCTGAAACGAGCAACAGACACTACTCATCCAATCTTGCTTGATTTTCCCACTTTCACAATTCTGGTTCATTTGGTTTGTCTGGTTGGTCCAGTTTGACCATTTCCAGTTTTTAGCATTCATTTATCTACCACTCCTTTTCATTGTTTCTGGAGAAAATGAATGGAAAACCGTAAACGGACAAAAATAAACCAACCGAGCTGAACAAAATGAAATTATTTTAAAAAATGGTTATTTGAACATTTTGACGAATGACGTTCATGTTTACTACAACTTACTCGAAATTGAAAAGTAATGCAAGCAGTTATTCTGCTGCCCATTTCATCTCTGGTATTATCCCATCACTCCCAGTTAACCCCCTCATTTCATTTTCAGCAATTTAACTTTCCCGTTCAGATCCTTGTAGATGTCTCTTGCTTTCTCCCTTTCTCATAATTAAATCTCATTAATGATGATAATGGGCATTTTTATACACACATTAAAGTTCCGGATTTTTCAATCTTCTGGGTTTACAAGTCCACAAGTAAGTTCCGGATGCATTTTTCACATACACACTGCCCTGAGACAGTTTCTGGATGCATTCTCTTCACACAAACACTGCCCTGAGGCAGCCTAAAGTAGCCACAGCTGTAGACGCGAAGGGCTGCCATGGAAACCAAGTAACCACAGCTGCCTGGAGTAAAGCAGTTTACCAGGAGAACGTTTTACACACAAAAGTTCTGGGAGAAGTGCTACGCAGAAGTTCAAAGATCCGGATATTTAAGATCAGGCAGCTGTGGTCACTTAGTTTCCATGGCAGCCCTTTGCGTCTACAGCTGTGGCTACTTTAGGCTGCCTCAGGGCAGTGTGTGTGTGAAGAATGCATCCGGAACTTACTTGTGGACTTGTAAACCCAGAAGTCTGAAAGACCAGCACTTTAAGCTGTGTGTAAAAAACGCCCATTGGTTCTTACCCAAATTTGCCACTTTTGGTTCAGGTAGAGTATATCTCATGAGTTTATCTGTGGGGTTTTCTTTGGTTATCCACTTTAGCTCTGATTATTGGATGCTTCAGAGGAAGATGTAACTGCTCTCGCTAAGATCACCAACAATTCCCCGCCACTGCGCAGCCATCATCGCCACGAGGAGCGGCTCGCTGGTGGCGGCCCTTGTCACACCCCCGCCCTGAGCCAGAAGGAGACAGTAGGGCGGGGGCGCACGGCAACGTGACTGGTGGGCGAAGGGAAGTTTTGCGAGAGCAGGACTTCCCGACTGCCATATTGGCCCAGGCGCAGACCCCGCCATTCCGTGCCTGGGTAGCATCCGGGAAGCACCCTCCCACCCTCCCTGCATGCACTGTGGGTTGAACTGGTCGTTGGACTTGGGTTTAAGGCCGGGGAGGAATTTGGCCACCATGCTGATTGGCATTGGGCATGGGTGGTGTTTTGCCTTCCTCGCAGTGCTGAATTTGGTTTTCCCAGGTGGGAAGGGTGCGAAGTAAAGTTAATTTTGTCGCACCGCAGGGGTCCGGTGAATTAGTTAGGTTAGAAGTTGAGGATAGTCTGCTGCCAGGTCATCTCCCTAAGAGGTGGGGTCCGAGTGAAGGCTAGTGCTCGGACGGACGGCGTCACTCCGGGCCCAGGATGGGGGGCAGGCTCCTAGGCCCTAGGACAGGGGCGGTCCAGGGCTCAGGGGAGCTGCCCTCACTTCCTTCCTTGGGTCACCATAGGCAAGGGGCACCTGATCCGGCTGGGGGTCGCCGGACAGGTGTGACATTGTAGCAGCTATAGTTAGCAAGTTGGTGGTACTGAGGAACATCAGACCACTTAAGTTTACCACAGTTATAGAGAGTTAATAGTTAAGGTTAATAGGACCTGGAGGGGGATCACCCCCTCCTCACCTGACGAGGTCTAATAAAATTGGTGTGACCTAGTTTTACCCCATACAATGGTGTCTGTGTCTTCCTTTCAGGGTGTGGGACAATCTTCTTGTGGCTAAATCTAATCGCCTCTTCTCCATTCTTGTTCTCCTTGACCTCTCTGCTGCCTTCGATACTGTTGACGACTCGCTCTTGCTGGACCCACTTCACTCCCTTGGCTTCTGCGGTTTCGTCCTCGACTGGTTCTCCTCCTACCTCTCTGACCGCTCCTTCAATGTGTCTCTTGCCAACTCCACCCCCTCCTCCCTTGCCCTCTCGGTTGGTGTTCCCCAAGGCTCTGTCCTTGGCCCTCTCCTCTTCTCTATCTACACCCTGTCTCTAGGCAAACTCATTGCCTCCCATGGCTTCCAGTATCACCTCTATGCTGATGACACTTGACTCTGTCTCTCTACTCCCTTTCTCTCTCCATCTATTCAAGCTCGCCTCACCAGCTCTCTCTCTGATATCTCTACCTGGAAGTCTCAACGTCAGCTCAAACTCAACATGACTAAAACTGAACTCCTCTCCCTCTTCCCTGTTGATCCTTATCGACCGGGTCACCATCCTTCCCGTCCCCCAAGCCCATAGTTTAGGCTTCATCTTTGATTCACCCCTTTCTTTTAAATGCTGCATCAACTCTGTTGCCAAATCCTATTGCTTCTCCCTCCATAAAATTGCTAAGATTCACCCTTTTCTCTCTGTCTCTTCTGCCAAACACCTTGTTCACACCCTGGTCATCTCTTGCCTCGATTACTGTAACCTCCTTCTCACTGGCCTCCCCCGCTCTCACCTTATCTCCGTCCAAACCTCTGCTTCCAGGGTCATCCACCTCACCCGTCACTTCGACCATGTGCAGCCCCTCCTATCCTCTCTTCACTGGCTCCCCCTTCGTGAACGAATCCTGCACAAGCTCCTAGTCTTCACCTATAAAGCTCTTCACAACCTTGCTCCCCCCTACCTCTCTGCGCTAATTTCCCTCCGTACTCCAGTCTGTGAACTCCACTCCTCCTCTGTCCCTTCTCACCCTCCCATGCCTCCCCTGCTCTCCTAACCGCTTTTGTCCCTTCCTGGATGCCCCCCATGCCTGGAACTCCCTCCCTGCCCACATCCGCCTCGCCCCCTCCCTTCGTACCTTCAAATCCCTCCTCAAGACCCACCTCTTCTGCTCTGCTCTCCCCGACTCCTCGCTCCCCTCACCTAACTCCTGCTGATACCCTCTGTCCAGTACAATCTGTTACCAGAGGTCTGTGTACTCTTATCCTCACCACACGGACCAGCCAGCCATCATTCTCGATGTAACCAAGCCAAGCACGTGCACCTGGGGCCTCGCATCTTTGTGAATGTTACACTCCCTTCATCTCCCCCCCCACCCCCACTCTCTCAGACTGTAAGCCCTAGGGCAGGGACCGTGTCTATTCCATTACTTTGTAAAGTACCAGGTACATTGCTTGTGCTATATAAATGCTTGCTGCTGCTACTATTACTACTACTACTAAATAATAATAATAATATAATAAATATCTGCCTCCCCCATGTTTCCGTGTAGCCAGCTGCCACTTGGGCAGACAATTATCAACTGCCTAGCCAAGGTTATCAACTGCCTAGCTTAGCCTAGCCTAGTTCAGTCGTCAAGTGCAGAATAAAGATCTTAAATAAAATCAGCCTTAACACCAATCCCCACTGCAGCCATCTTCCTCCAACTTGATACTTGGCAATTTTATTAGCTTTTGTTTCCAGTGTTTCCTCCTGTTTTCCAATTCATGCCCATGCTTCACTCTTTTTAATCTGAGTGTTTTGCTGTGTTTTTTGTCAAGTGCCTAGAATGGCCCTGGCAGATAAGCGCTATATAAATAAAATGTATTATTATTATTAATATGGTTATGTGACAGCGCTCATCTCTGAGCCAATTTGAATTAATTTCTCCAGAAAGATGTTTGCAAGAGCATGTATCCAGTGCTTTGCTAAGTCCAGATCTATTACAAGTGCGGCTTCATCTCGACTAATTTTGTAATTCAGTCCAAAAAAAGGCAATCAAGTTAGTCTGGCATGATTTGTTCTTTTACAGACCCTGCTGCTTATTGCTCTTGGTTCCATTATCCTTTAGGCACTTAGGAGAATTTTCTCTTAATATTTGTTTCCTTGTTTTATTAGAGAATAGAGATTGAAGTTAGATTTATTATTTTTTGTTTATCCATCGACTGTGAACATGCGAGAGTTTAACAAGATACATACTGAAAGAAAAAAAGAAAATCGGGAGAATGAAGAATTACAGCAGATGTCAGTCTTTCTGGTACACGTCTATTTGCCCCAAATTACATCAGCTCAACATAGAATTGTAGAAAAGGGCTGGAAGTAGAGCTAAAAGGGGTACCGAGTTTAGGACCCATATGGGTAAATGCCCGCATTTTCAAGCACCATGTCAGGCACCTAGTGGACAAACTCGATTACCAATGGGTACCTGACTACCTGAAAAATTGGTCATTTCTGTTACTGATTTACCCTTTCTTACCCCCCCCCCCCCCTTTTTTTTTTGTGGATAAGAATTGGTAAACTGCAATGGAAGCTCAAAGAAATCTTGAGAGAGAAAAATCAGGACTGGACATTGGTATTCTGGAAGTGGGTTTTCTGGGACATCGGGTTTTGGAATCGGGCACAAGTCAGGTACCGATCAGTGCCCAAACTGTTCGGGTTGATTAGGGCACCGTAAATTCGAGTATAACCATTTTTACAGGTACTCGTTTCAGCTCTAAATAGAAAGGATCCTGAAGTCGTCGAATACAACCTTTGCTCTGATGCAGGATCCCTTATTACAGCTTCATTTAGGGACTACATGAATAAACAGGGAACGGTTATTTACCCTCTCAACTAGTACTAAAACTAGGGGACACTCCATGAAACTCACAGGTGGCAGAGTAAAAACAAACAAAAGAAAGTATTTTTTCACTCAGCGTACAATTAGGATGTGGAATTTAATGCCAGAGAAGATGGTCAAGGACAGCAATATAGCAAAGTTTAAAAGAGGTTTGGACAAGTTTCTGGAAGATAGTTCCATTAGCAGCTATTAGCCAGATAGGACTGGGGAACAAAACCCTTTACTGTCGGGAGTCTGGGGACGACCCACAGGGAATGGATAGCATGGTGACCTGTTGGGTGCTTCTCCGAGGCCCCTGTGATTGGCCACTGTCAGAGACGGGATGCTGGGCTCGATGGACCGTTGGTTTGACCCAGTAGGGCACGTCTTATGTTTTGGGATGAATACCAATTTCATTGAATTTGGTCTGTTTGTTTCCATTTTAATGAAGCAAATAGCTACCATTTCCTGCTTGGTGTCTGAAACAAGTATTAGTTAATTTCACTTGGTTAGTTCATTTATCTTTTTCAGTTTACTTTGTTTGTACTAAGAAGCAGTATAAGTAAGATGGGCAATGGGTTTATTACTTATGGGTATTACCTGTGTTTTCAGGTAGCCTTTTGAATACCTCGATAATAGCTATGACCAAAACAGGTACCTTTATATCTGGGTTCTTTTTTCGAGTGCGGGGTGAGTATTCTGTTTCACATTTTCCAGTTTTTCAATTGAGTTATTTCAGTTTAGTCATTTCAGTATTTTGGCAATATCATTTTTGGCAATTGCTGAATAGAGGTAGAGCAAGGTCATTCGGAGGTCTGGGGTGAGGTGTCATCGATACACTGATGATACTCTGCTCTACCTCTAGTTTTCATCTGACCCAGGTCTCTCAGTCTGTGCTTACTCAGTGTCGCACACTGAGTAATGTACCTTCACATCTGCTGGACGGGATGTGAAGGTAAGCCGACTGAAGCTGAATCCTGACAAGACTGAAGTGTTGATGGTTGGCCAGCCTTGTGACTTGGAGGGGATTGGGGAACCTGTTGTTTGTGGTCTGGTCCCCTCTGGTCAGTCAGGTTTGCAGCCTGCAGTGCTTTTGGATCTGTTGCTACACCTGGAACATCAGGTGGTAGCGGTGGCCAGGAGCGCTTTTCACCAACTCCATCTGGTGAGGAGGCTGCTTTTCTTTCTGATTCTGATCTCACCACTGTCATCCATGCTTTCATCACCTCAAGACTAGATTACTGCAGTGCACTCTCCGTAGGGCTGCCCTTGATGAATGTTTGAAAGCTGCAGCCAGTGCAGAATGCGGCGGCATGACTCCTTTTGGGGACGGGTCGTCGGGAGCACATTATGCTGGTGCTCCAAAGTATGCACTGGCGACCTCTGGTTTTCTGAGCCCAATTCAAGGTGCTGGTTTTGACCTTTTAAAGCTCTAAATGGTCTGGGCCCCATATATCTGAAAGACTGCCTGCCTTACCATGTCCCACTGCAGCCCCTATGGTCAGCCAGGAGTGCCCTCTTGCAGGTTCCATCTGTTACCCTTGTGTATAGGATGGGGGTGCAAAGGAGGGCGTTCTCAGTTGCTGCCCAGGTTTTGTGGAGCTCCCTTCCCCAGGAGGTTCACCTAGCCCAAACCTAAGCATCTTCCATAGGTGTGGTGTCAAACATTTTTATTTGGAAAGGCATTTGGTGGGCAGGGACAGGGGTTGGATGGGGTTTTTGGGTAGGGTTGTTGGGGTGGTGAGGAAATTTGAAGGGCGTGTGGGTGGTTTTATTTAAATGTTGTTTTTGTTGTTTTATGGATTTTGAGCTGCCATGGGTTTTTGTGAGAAAGGTGGTGGATAATTATAAATAAATAAATAAAATAAATAATATTGCTAAAATAATGTGACTGAAATGGTTGAACAACCAAAATAACTGAGCTTCTAAACGGGGAAACCAGAAATGGAGTAGCTTGTCCAAAATCGATACCAAGTGGAATGTAAAACAATATTGGTTATTACTTGAACCACCATTTTCTGTTTGGGTAGGGTATATGTGACCGATAGACCACTTTTGGGGATACTTGTTTCAACTGTAAATAGTACCATTAAAAGTTAACAGAAAACTGAATAAATTAAATAACTGGAGGAAATTTAGTGAACAAAACAAATACTCATATTTTGCATACATAGCCAAGAGAATCTGGATAGCCAGGCATTTGGCTGAATGTTGATTTCTATTCACGGACATGAAATTGCATTCTTCTTCTAGTGGTGAATTGCATGCCAATGTTTGTGTGTCTTGTTTTTGAAAATGTCCAATGAAGGACATTCCACAGCTTCCTTAAACAGCCATCACACCATTTGCTGATCTATAAAAAGGACAGGAATCCACTACACATAAGCCCAGTTCAACCTGACTTCCCATGAGAGTAGAAAGAAAATTGTCATTAGGGATGGGCGAACAGAACCGAGTTTGGAAATTCGGTTCGGTTCGGAAGTTTGGTTTGGTCGACCGAACTATTCGAGTTCAGTCCGAACTTCCGAACAAAGTTCGGAAATTCAAACCCCATTGAACTAAATGGAATATTATCTTTTAGGGATGGGTGAGCAGAGGCGAGTTCAGAAATTCGGTTCGGTTCAAAAATTGAGTTTGGTTCAGAAGTTGGTTCGGTCGACTGAACTGGTTGAGTTCGGTCCGAACTCTGAACTTCCGAACCACGTTCGCCCGTCCCTAATTGTCATGTTTGGGGGTTAAAATACTGGTTACTTGCCTATAATCTCTGTTCCATAAAGAAGGATCAAACTCAGGTACCTCAGTCCAAAGACTTCATTCTGTTCAACCACATTAGTTTACAGTAAAATTCACACAAGAAAGGTCTCTCTGATCCTTTCAGAAGAAGCTACTTGCACAACATGCCCCTGTACAAGTCACCTAGCTTGTCAATGGGGGGATGGGTTACTCATTATAAACCCTGACTGTGTACGTGGTCTTGGAGATCCACTTGCCAGGACTGGATTAACCATGATGCTAACTAAAATGCAGTGCATGGGGCACCACGTAGAGCTGAATTGATGATTCACTGTGAATTCTGTTTCCATTAGAAACAGGCCATTGCCTTCTGTGCAATGCAGAAACATACTGCTTTCTCGCTGCTTTCGTCAGATGCCGTTTGGAAATGTCTTTGTTCAGTACTTCTGCTAGTTTGTTCGGTACTTTTGGTACTTCAAAAGCACAATAACAATATGGAATGAAGAAATACTGAAAAAGCATTTTTGAATGTGCTCCGGAGTCTGCACTGGGCTACCAATAGCTTTCCTGGCACAATTCAAGGTGCTGGCTTTGACATATACAGCCCTAAATGGCTTGGGCCCCAGGTATCTGAAAGACCACCTCTTCCTTTATGTTCTGTCACAGCCTCTGTGGTTGGCTGAAGGCATCCTCCTGTGAGTACCAACTGCCCGTGAGGTTCGTACAACGAGGGCACGCAGAGAGGCGTTCTTAGTAGCTGCTCCATGATTATGGAACTCACTTCCCTTGGAGATCTGCCTGAGCCTGCTCATCTTTCAGAAGAGATTTAAGACCAAGACCACCTTGGTTGGCCAGGCATTTGGTAGGCTGGAATAGGCTTGGATGGAGGGGGCTAAGGGATTTTTAACTGTTTTATATGTTTACATATGTTTTTACTTTATTTTTATGTCTTTGTAAGCTGCCCTGAGCCTTCGTGGGAAAGGGCAGGGTAAATTATTTATTTATTTATTCATTTGTTTATAAATATTTGTTAGCCGCCCCCTCATGCCTACGGCATCTCAGGGCAGCTTACAATACACAAATAAAATACCCTAAAAAATCCATTTAAAGATACACAACCCCATCAATCAAATTTAAAATACCTTAAAAACCTCTCCCCCCCCAGCTACCCCACCCTCCCCTCCTCCCCTCCGAAGGCCTGGGCAAACAGCCAGGTCTTACAGGCTTGACGAAACACCAACAGACCTGGGGCCAGGTGGGCTTCCTCCGGGAGGGAGTTCCAAAGCCGCGGCCCGGCCACCGAGAACGCCCTCTCCATTGTGGCCCCCCGTTTTACATGGGGGACCTCCAGAAAGGCGCTCCCGGTGGACCAAAGGGATCGCTCTGAGGCGCGGAGGGTGAGGCGGTCCCCAAGGTATGAGGGGCCCAGACCGTGCAGGGTTTTATAGATCAACGCTAACACCTTGAATCTGGCTCGGTACCCTATAGGCAGCCAGTGCAGAGCGTGGAGCACCGGTGTTATGTGCTCCCGTCAACCCGTCCCTTAAGGAGATGGGCCGCCGCATTCTGCACCAGCTGCAGCCTCTGAACCAGAAAAAAGGGAAGCCCCACATAAAGCGCATTGCAGTAGTCTAGCCTCGAGGTGATGAAGGCATGAATGTGAGTGACTAGGTTGGGCCTGGAGATGTATGGGTGCAGCCTCCGTACCAGATACAGCTGGCGGAAGGCGGCCTTAGCCACCATCTCCACCTGCCGATC
>QEPC01014402.1:8105017-8124580 GCA_003113815.1 Sphenodon punctatus | reverse complement strand
CCCCCCCCCCCCAAGGGGAGCCAGAACCTCCCTCGCCCTTCCCACCACCATCACCTCCATCTTATTGGGATTAAGCTTCAGTCTCCTCTGCCACACCCAATCCGCCACGGCCTCCAAACATTGGGAAAGTAATGAGACAGCAGGGCCTGGATCAGTTGAAAATGAGAGGTACTTGAACAAACAAACAAATGACATGTTTCTGAAAAATGGGGATTTACAGACTATTCCCCATTCAACTTTAGCTCAATGCTCGGGACCAGTTGTTGTGTATACACATCTGCCTGGCACTAGCTGGCCTCCTGGTTCTTGGCCCCACTGCTATGGGACTCGTCTAGAGCTCTCATTATGGTGGCTGCTCAGCAGAGCTTAGCTGGAGAGGCAGGGGGCATTGTGCTTCAGAATCAACCCCTTAGTTCCACTTTGACTCGGATGTTGAGCCAGCTCCTCCTCACTTCCTGTACGTTGTCTAGGGCAGTGGTCCCCAAACTGTGGGTCAGGAATCTCTTGACATCAATCACATCTGATTGATGTCTGCTCATTGATTATTGTGGTGACACATCTGCCACAAAGCCAATGGTGTGTAGCCTCATCCCCCACTAAATTTTCAGCTAACTTGGGTGGCTCCCTCCCTTCTCTGAGATGCGGAGGAAGGATTGGGGCTTCACTTTCCCCAAACAGCTGAGTGCAGGAGTATTGGGGGAATTTCCACTCCGCTGTTGCCTCACAGCTCATGCTCCCTGGCCTTAGCTCATCCCCCGCCTTGGAAGAGAGCCCTCAGCCATGCAGCCCCCTCAGTGCCGAGAGGATAGCTCCACCCCACTGCTGCCAGGGCACCCCTTCCCAGGTCTTGGTAAATCGGGGGCGGGTTGTCCTACTATTTCTCCAGAATCCCTGCCCTGCCCCCTTTCTCCAGTATCCCTCACAAAACTTTGGGGAAAGTTACATCTCTTTACATTATCTTTGGTATTGTCTGGGATTATGAGATTCTGTTTGTCTCAAAATGGGTTGAAGCAGGCAAGGATGTTGGGAAGTATAACTCGAGGGGGCTTGAGCGGGAGACTCTAAAGTGTGGCTTAGTGTGGGGCGCACACTTCCCTTAACCTGACCCATCTCTTCTTGTTTTGCTACGTGTACTTTGCTGTTCCTTCCTTATCGTACATGCTAAGGTTCCTTGTACTGACGACCATGGAGATGTTGCCTGTATCTAGCGCTACTAAACAAAACAAAACAGACATATTAATTTATCCCTGACAAAGTGTATATCTGCCTCTGCCAAGAGCTGAACGTAGCCTCAGCCATGAGCATGCTGGGAGAGAATGCAGCACTTTATAGCACGTGCCGTGATAGAATGAATCATTTCTCTGATTCCAAGGGGTTTGTTATACTGAAGGTTATACTGTGCTTGGGTTTATGGGCAGGTGAACTTTCATCTTCTGTGCATTCTAATTTCCCAGTAGTTTCCCAGTACAGTTCAAGGTGCTGGTACTGAAATGACTTGAGCCCTGCAGATCTGAAAAACAACCTCCTCCTCTAGGCTCTGTTGAGATCCTTAATGTTAACCCCAAATAACCTCTAGCGAGTCCATTGGTGTACAAAGGGCATATAGAGAAGGCGTTCCAAAGTCCACAACTTTGGAACGCCTTGGCCCTGGAGGTTCACCAGAGCCCGAACCTGAGCATTTGTCCTGAGGCAATATATGTTGTTTTTTCTTGGTCAGACATTTGAAGGGTGTGGATAGGAGTTTCGGGGGATTATAATATTGTTATAGGTTTTACTATATTTTATTATTTTGCTTAAAAAATTATATCCTGTTACTCACCCTGAGCCTTTAGGCTAGGGGGGTGGGGGGGTGGGATATAAATCTAAAGAATATAAAATAAAATAAATTCCACCTTCATCACAAATAGCCCACAGATATGTTTGCAACATGCACGGTCTCCGTTTCGCATGGTCTCCGTTTCTTGGAACGTTAAGGGATTCCGCCTTTCCCCCTGCTTTTGTCATACAGTTTGATTTTCTATTTCTGTTCCATTATTGCAAGCCTTTTTAGCTTTTAACAGCAAAACGTATGGCCCTGTCATACTGTTTCTTTTTCACCAGCATTCCCTGCGTTACTGACATTGAGGAGCATCATTCTGATACAAGAGTATTCATCTACTTAAACATTTTGGATAATGCCTCCTTGCTGTGCTATTCTCCGGTAACTTGACTTTTGAAGTCAACGGAATATCATCACGTCTGGTTGGTTTCGTTGCAAGATGCATGCGTGGTGCCTTGATGTGCCTAATATGGAGGTTGTGAGGACAAATTTAGGTCCTTTCCCTATTGAACTATGTAGCTTAATGCCTCCATTAGGAACTAGAGAATCTTGACTTCCATCATCTAGTTCCCACTTATCTCAGCTGTTATCTCTTACTAAATCTCGCCAGACGAGTTTTGAATGTAGGCAGAGGTGGGGAAACCTTTTCCTTCCCATCGGCCTTTTTGTAAATTAGTACAAGCTCGGCAGGCTGGATGGAAGTTGGGGGATGGGATCCTTAAAGGGTGTGTTCAGGAAGGGAAAAGAAAGGGGAGAGATCAGTTCATGGATCTTTGCAGGGGATCCATCCCTCTAGTAAATGGAAGTTGTCTGGATTTGCCCCACAAGTGGATGGTTCCACATCACTCCTGTAAATAAAGAAGATTTTATGATTAGTATTGATTTCATGGCTCATCTGGAAACTGTGTCCAGCACCCTTTCATTTCACCCCACTCAGGGGAGTGTATCCACTTACTAGTAGGCCAGTTGCTTCTCAAGGTACTTCAGTAGGATTGGATTGTTTTGCTCTTACTCCTAGCATATGCAGGAAGGTCTTGATAGAAGGAAGAATCCCACCTTTAATGAGCTTCCCCCCCCCCCCCCAATTAATGGATCTGATCCCTATCCTCAGTGCATGCCCTCATCTCTTCTCCCTTCCCCCTTTCTGTGTAGGGACTGGATCCAAGAATTGCAAGAAGGGGCCAATTTCCCCAATTTTTATTTAAACAACAACAACAAAAAACACAACCCAGCACTGGGGTGAATTTGCCCCATGTACTGGAGATTCTCCTCCCTTGTTTTATGAATCTTTTCTCTGGTTGATTCAAGATTTGAACTGCCCATGCTCAACTGTGGGCATTCTGTGGGCTATCGTGATTCTCGTGAGTTTGAAAAGCTTTGGGGTGCACTGTTGGATTCCTTTGTCTGGCCAGGGTTTTTTGTGCAAATTGTTCTAATAAAGAACGGAGGCTACGCTAAATGCAAGGTTTGTTAGGTATTCCAGATTGACGTTTCTGTTGATGAAAGGCACCCCGGGCTCCTGGCTGTGTGTGCCAAATTTACATGTCTAAGCAATAATAACTGGCATGGCTGAGAGCTGTAACGCTTCTTACCTGCTGCTGAGGGACCCTCTGAAATGCAAGTTCTTGCCTCGTCAGAGATATTAATCTGAGCCTGTTACTTGGCTGCTCTGTGGATCTGGTGAGAGGGTTGAACACATTGGCTTCCTGCATGGAAGCGAGTCTTTGGAACTCAGCAGATGAGCCTGATAGGCAAATGCTGCTTGATGGCATTTGTGACTGAGTCCAAACTCAACAGCACGTTCCTGAGTCCAAACTCAACAGCACGTTCATTAGGAAGTTAGTTCTCAAAGTAGTGCCCTAAGGCAGGGGCAGACAGAGCTAATCTTAGAATTTCAGGGCCTGGGGTGGGGATGGGGAGATTGTGGGCACGCTGGGGTGGGGGGAATCCACCAGACCAGAAACGGGTGACTGGGTTAAACTTAAAGGGGTGGCTGAGTGTGTCAGGGCAGGAAGACAGGGCCAGGCAGGCCTGCCTCCTTGTGTACCTCCTTGTGTGGCTTAATATCCTGCTCTCAAGTAGGCCCTGACTCTGCCCAGAAAGCATGCCTCATCCCAATGTCCCTGGCCTCCCAGCCCCAAGGTACCAGTTGGGAAGCTCCCCTGGCAGGGCTTTTTAAAAAATGACTGGTGCAATCTTGCTCACTGCAAGAGTGCGCTGACCCTAGTTGCTCCTATCTGTGACTGTGAAAGAGGGAGGCCTGGGAAGCTGCCCCATTTGCTCTGTCCTATAACTAGCCCTAAGAGCAGAGAGAGTTCATAAGGGGCTGAGGCATTGGGGTCTACATGCTGGGAATGGGACTGGGGTGTGTGTGTTCGTGTTGGGGAGGGCTAACATGCAGAAATGGCTAACTCTGGTCCTTGTACTGCCTCCTCTGCTTGTTTCTGCTCAGTAGTGTTGCCTCTACCCACTGACTGACAGAGCAAGATTTGAGGAGTCGGAGGGAGTTGGATAGTCCAATAAGGACAAACCTTGATCCCACCGAAGTCAATAGGAATAACTGTCATTGGTTTTACGGGGAGCAGGATTTTACCCACAGGGATGTTCCATATCCCCCATGGCCATTCTGATTCTTGCAGGATAACCTTACCTGGAATCTGCACTAACCAGCCCCCGTGTGACTTGGCTGTCGTTCCTTCAGCATCTCACGCTTTTGCCAGGGATTCCTAGAGTCTTGAGCTTGGGCTTGAAAGCTTTAAACTGAAGATGAAGTACTAGCATCCAGGTGAATTGTTTTAAAATGCATTTGGCCATGTGCATGCCACGTCTGTGACTGATTTGGGATTTTGAGCAGCTTCTCCAGGGTGTTGTTCTGGAAACGTTAATGTTTCCCTGAATTACCGCCATCAGCATTATCATCACGGACTATCCACTTTACAATGCACATAACATCACAAAGTCTCTGTCTTGACAGTTTACTGTGGAAGGCCTTGTCCACTAAGAAAAATTAATCCAGATTAATGGCGTGTGAATTTAAACTGGATTAGCTAATCCAGCCAGTAGGGTGGCCAGATATGCAAATTTTAGAGGACACTTGTGAGAAATGCACGTTGCAGGGTTGCATTGGAGCCAGTGCAGCTCTGCAATCTTTATTTCTCATAAGTGTCCTCTAAAAATTGCATATCTGGCCCCCCTACCTGCCAGTGATGTGGGTTTTCTGGAAAATGTTGAATTGGAAAATTTTCTGATGCAAATTTTCTGAAAAAATTTCTAATGCCCTAAATCAATTGGGATTTGATTTAGCATATTTATTTGACTTGTACTTAGTAAACAAAACTAAAAAAAGTGCACTGTTAATTTTATGTGCTGGATAAATATCTCAAAAGTTTTTACAGTGGCCAAAAGTAGTTGAACTGAAAATAAATTGGGGGGGGGGTGTCATTAAAATACACTTAATGTGGTTTAAATGTTCAGAAAAATTCAAAGCTTTACTTGAAAAATATTTTTATTGGAATCCATTCATTGTGTTACTAATTAGTAATTAATCTTATAAAACAATGCATTGTTAGAACCAGAACATTTTCTGGAAAAATCTTCCGCCCCAAATCACCGAATCCAACCTAAAACCTCATCTGGATTCTGGGACACTCTTCATTTGGACTGGAGAGTGGTTTCTTCTGATTTGTTTTAACAGAGGATGAAAATAAACTGCTATAAACCACTTAGTCAGAATTAAATGCATCCACATGGGGATTTAATTCAGTTTTACTAATTTGGTTTAATTAATCTATCACGACTCTTTAACGTTAAGTCAAGGCCAAGTAAGGACTGGGTAGCATGAATGCAGTCACTTGAGAGGCTAATGCACGCATCTGCTGAATGGTACCCCTTAAGGATGGAGCCAGGGAGGGATGGGCTGTGAAGAATTAGTTTCCATCTACATACCCAAATGCTCTCTGTGTGCAAGTGCAGGCATCACAGGGGAATAAAACCAGGAAGATGTTTTATGAAGTTATTAGCGGCTGGTGGTAAGTGCCTATTTATCTGCACCGAACTGCAGATCCTGGGAGCGGCTGGAGTGAGATTTGCTGTCATACTGGCTCTTAAAGGATAAATAACCTTGGCTGGAATTTGCACTAATGATTTCCTAAGTGTGCTGATGCCGGAGTCTCCCTAGAAGAAAGTGTTTCATTTCCCCCCCTTTTCTTTTGCCTTCTGTGTGGGAGGGTGGGAGGACAGAATCGGGTGGTTGTTGTTACCCATAAAGTCTGGTATCCTCTTCTGTTCTGAATGAGGGGATGGGTAGCTGGTAAGTTAGCTTTATGGGATGCTTCAAACCACTCCCATGGCTACCATCTCTCCAGCCAGTGCCAGAGGCAGAGAGGTGAGGCACTGTGGAAAAGGGTGGGGTGGGCCTCCTCCCCACTATATTCCTCCACTATAGGAATGGACACATCCCTGACTCAGTCAATATTCACTTGTGCTGGGTAGATCTTATTTGTCCCAGTAGTTTGGGTCTCGTGAATCCAGTATATTAGTGCAGGGGGCTGGACAAGGTGACCCTGAAACTTCCTTTAACTGTTAGGAAAAGGAAGCTGTCACCATAATTTAGATTCATACCCCACCTTTTTTCTAAGGACACAAGGTGGCTTACAATATATATGCAAAGCATATGTTGTTGCTTGTTTATTCATGGGCTACATATATTTTGGAATTACTGCAAGCCCTCCACAGTCTGGGGTTCCCTGTGATTGAGGCTCTTTTGGGCTAGTGTTTTTCATCCTTATTGCCCCAATGGGTCCCTCAACGCACAGGGCCCTGTATGGTCACATGGTCTGCCTTATTCTGGATCATGCCCTTCTTCCAGCAACGTGCGATGAGGCCACTTTGTATGGTTCCATCAAGCTGTGCTGAAGGCTGCTTTATCAGTCCCCTGCGAGGAGGTGATCTGGCCTGTTCTCTGCGGTTTCTCTCTGGAGGCCTTGTTGATTCAGTTTCACACATTGGTGAAAATGGACGCATCAGTGGAAGATGTATCCTTCTGCTTCCTGCATGGAGGAATTTGAAATGGGATTCATCAGAAATTTCAGATGGGATTATTTTGGGGAGTCTACAGGTACACTACAGATGGTTGCACATAGCAGGCAAGGAAGAAACAGAAACTGACTTTAATTATTTATTTACTCACCTATCTACCCTCCAAGGACGTCCTGTGCGCATATCAACATGATGCGGTTTTCAGTGAAGAGTTGCATCTTTGCTAGCGTTCCTCCAGTTGCCATAACTTCTTCACCTAAGCATTTATATTTTTATACCAGAGATGGAGAACGTTTTTCCCTCTCGTGGGCCACTCTGAATATGGCGGCAGGCACCATGGGCCAGACAGGAATGGGGTGGGAGAGTGCTAAAGGGGTGTGTTGAGGATGGAGGAAGGAAGGGAAGTGTCCAGAAATCATGGACCTATGCCGTAGGTTCATTCCCTATCCTTGTTTGCATGCCCTCATTTTCTCTCCTTTCTCTTGATCTCACTGTTTCAGTCCTAGCCTTCAGGTTGACACCATGGGCCAGATATAGAAATTGGAAAATGGACAAATATAAATCCATAGAATTTGTCCCAGGGGCTGCATGTCCCCTACCCCATTACTCATCAGTGTATTCTTGGCACCATAAGAAAAAACACCGGTCAGCATACAACAAGGGTGGGGGAACCTTTTCTCTCTCGGGGACCACTTGGAAAATGAGGACAGGTTCCCAGAGCTGCATAGACATTTGGCATAAGAGTGCTAAAGGGTGCACTCAGGGTGGAAGAAGGAAGGGGAGTATCCAGATCCTGAATCTCTGTCATGGATCCATCCCCTATTCTTGAGTTCATGTCTTGATCTCTGCTCCCTTCCCCTTAGCTCAGTTTTTCAGTGCTTGAGGACAGGGCTGGTTCGAAACAACCCTTCTGTTTTCACAGAACAGTTCAATTTAGGAAATAGAAGGGCTGTCGGAATACTGATCAGAATTCCGATTGGGCTTTCTGCATATGTGGAAAATGGTGTCCAGCCACACTGCACATGCCCAAAATGGCTGCTGTTACTTTGCTGCTGTCGTTTTGTGCCTACGTGGTGCAGACAGGCACCATTTCTAATTTTGTACATGTGCCAAGGTCCAGTCCCCCCTTCCCGTCCCAATTGTTCCAGTAGACTGATCGTTCATTCCAACTTTTGCTGAATGAAATGAACTGATTGCATCTGTTGGAGATGGTATCCAGTCAGAATTTCTGTTTCAGCCCTACAGGAGATAAGGAACTGGATCCAGGGACCATATCCAGGGACTGGAAAAGGGCCAAATAAAAATTGTGGGCCACATTTGACCTCCGGCCTGAGGTTCCCCATCCCTGGCATGCAGTGTCATCAATGTATGCCAATCTTTTGGTTCTTCCTTTGCGCATGAAGGGAAACTTTTCATCACTGTCGGTATGTGATGTTATGTTAAGCCAGTTAGGTTGGTCCGCCCTCGGAGGCTGATGAAACCTCTGCGGTTCCAAGAGGCCCTGAGGGAGTTAACCTTGGACCCGGACGGTCACTCTGTCGATGAGCTGGTCCAGCGTTGGAACAGCTTGCTGGGGGAGGCCATTGACAGGGTGGCTCCGAGACGCCCTCTGCCTCGGTCTCGTCACTGCAAGGCCCCTTGGTTTACTAAGGGACTGCGGTGTATGAAATGAGTAGGCAGGAGACTGGAGCGACGCTGGCGTCAGACTCGATCTGACTCCGACTGACTTCTCCATAGGGCCCATTTGCGGTCCTATGTTGAGGCTGTGAGGACAGCAAGAAAGGAGTTCCTTGCTGTCCTCATAGCATCTGCAAAGTCACGTCCAGCGGAGTTGTGGTGCGAGGGCTGGTGAGTCCGGCCTCCCTCCGCCTGGAGGGGGACTTGTCCCAGGCCCGCTGTGAGGAGTTTGTTGCCTACTTCACAGACAAGATCGCTCGGATTCAGAGCGACTTTGACGCTGGATTAGAGGCAGTAGGTGGAGAGCGCGAGGGGATGGAGGCCCCGTCTAGTCCAACTTTGTGTGGGGGAGTTTCAGGAAGTGATGCCAGCTGATGCGGTGGATGTCTTGGGGTCTGTGAGAGCCACCTGTTGTGAACTTGATCAGTGCCCATCCTGGTTGGTGAAAGCCTCCAGGGAGACATTGGGGACGGTGCTGGCGAGGGTGGTTAACGTGTCCCTGAAGCAGGGGAGGTTGTCGCCCAGCCTCAAGGAGGCTGTGGTGCGCCCCCTGCTGAAGAAACCATCTTTGGATGTGGATGCACTCGCCAGCTATCGACCTGTCTCTAACCTTCCCTTTTTAGGGAAGGTTATTGAGCGGGCGGTGGCGATCCAGCTTCAGGAGCATCTAGATGGCATTGGTTTCCTGGCCCCTTTTCAATCTGGGTTCCACCCCGGCTACGGTACCGAGATGGCGTTGGTGGCCTTGGTCAACGATCTCCGCTGGAAGATGGATGCAGGATGTTCGACATTTCTCATCCTGCTAGATCTCTCGGCTGCTTTTGACACCGTGGACCATGGGCTGCTGTTGAGACGGCTGCGTTATCTGGGGGGTTTGGACGGGACTGTTCTTGAATGGTTCCGCTCATTCCTCTCAGGGAGAAGCCAGCGGGTGGTGTTGGGGGCTGAGAACTCTTGCCCCCGCACTTTATCCTGTGGCGTTCCGCAGGGTTCCATTCTGTCTCCATTGTTGTTCTTTGTATATATGCAGCCTTTGGGGGAGGTTGTGAGAGGGTTCGGGGTGCGGTGTTACCAATATGCTGATGATACTCAGCTGTACCTCTCTTTTTCAACTGACCCAGACCCTGCTGTCTCGGTGCTATCCCAGTCTATGGAGGACATGGAGGAATCGAAGTGACAGAGCAGACTGAAGCTCAACCCCCATAAGACAGAGGTGATGTTGGTGGGGAGAGCGAGGGAGGTGTTGCCCCCCCTGATGGGGGTGGTTCGCCTTCCTATAGCTCAGCAGGTTCGAGTCTGTGGGTGGTGTTGGACGCAGATCTCCGCCTGGAGCGACAGGTGGAGGTAGTGGCAAAGACCACTTTCCGCCAGTTGTATCTGGTGCGGAGGCTGCGTCCATACGTCTCCGGCCTGGACCTAGCCTCCCTCATCCATGCCTTCATCACCTCGAGGCTGGACTACTGCAATGCGCTCTACGTGGGGCTGCCCTTGTTCCTGGTTCGGAGGCTGCAGCTAGCGCAGAATACGGCGGCCCGACTCCTTTTGTGGACGGGTCGTCGGGAGCACATAACACCTGTGCTCTGGACTCTGCACTGGTTTCCAATAGCAAGCCGAGCCAGCTTCAAGGTTTTATTTATTTTATTTTATTTAAAATTTATATCCCACCCCTCCTGCCCGCAGGGCAGCCCGGGGTGGCAAACAACATTAAATAAAAATATCAAATTTTAAAAAACAATTTAAAATTACAATAGGTTCTGGTATTGATCTATAAGGCCCTTCACGGTCTGGGCCCCTTGTACCTCAGGAACCGCCTCACTTTCTGTGCCCCAGAGCGGTTCCTTCGGTCTGCCGGGGGTGCCTTCTTGGAGGTCCCCCGTGTTAAACAGGAGGCTACAATGGAGAGGGCATTCTCGGTGGCCGGGTTTCGCCTTTGGAACTCCCTCCTGGAGGAAGCTCACCTAGCCCCAAGTCTCTTAACATTCCGGAGAATTTGCAAAACCTGGCTGTTCGCCCAGGCCTTTGGGGAGGGGGGGTTAGGTTTTTTTTTATTCCCTGTCACCCTTATTTATTTATTGTATTATTTATTATGTTTCTTGGTCCTGTTTTAATTGTTGTACTTTGTGAGTGTTTTAAAATATTTGAGAGAGAGAGAGATTGTAAGCCGCCCCGAGCTGTTTCAAGAGGGGCGGGGTATAAATAAAATAAATAAATAAACTTAGGTGAATTAGATTAAACTTATGTTTAGCATTAGAGACAATGTAATTTGTGTTGGTCTTAATTTTTGTGGAATGATGTCCCAGAATCAGGGCTCACTGACGAGAAAGTGGTTTCTCTAATGTACAAGATAACTGAGTTTCTCAGAACTTGAGCTATCATAGAAAGCCATGGCTGCAAAGGCAAAACAATTATCCCCTCAGGTACCTTGGTCTATCCCATTAAAGATTAGGAGTAGAACTTTGCATTTTGATTCAGTGTTTGGTAGGAGGCCAGTGTAACTATCCAGAGAACTGAGGCGATACGCTCTTGTGATCCAATTTGGCTTGGCAAGGCTGCTGCCACATTATGAACCAGATGGAGTGTTTTGGAAGGCTAGTGCTCAGCTACCGCACTCTGCTGTATTTGAGTGAGAGGTCACTATGTCAGAAATGCTACCCATCCATCCATGACTATATGGCATGGACTTCCAGCCGGTCATGGGCAAAAAGAAATGTCTGGTATTTATGGGTTACTGGGGGGCGGAAGGGAGGGAGCCAAATGAGTTTTTCATTAGGATTGAGATGAGAGTAAGTGTTCCCATTCTGCAGGAAAATACTGACCTTTTGGGAACACTTGTGTTCGTTGGTACATCATCGGTCTCTGGTGCTTCTGCCATTGTTGATGTTGGTGCCTGGGATTCCCCCCCCCCCCCCAACATTGCCTATCATTTATTGTCACTTTTTGTGACTGTTCTGGCAGTTCTTTGGCAGTTTCACAGCATTTTTACGGCAATCTCCAGCACTTCCCTGGCCCTTAGCCAGCACTTTTGCATCTCCACAGCTCGTGTGTGGGGTTTGGGATCGGTCCTGTAGGAGCTGTGTTCAATTCGCAAAAAATAATGACAAATGGTGAAAACAGCGGAAAAGCCAGTAAGTTTCCGCATCATGTGAATGACGGTGAATGACCTGTTTCCGATGGAAAGAGCATTTGCTGCAATTCGTTGTTTCAGGCCAATTTTTCCCATCTGTTCTGCTGTTGATATTGTGTTCCTTTTCTGGGGCATGACCTAATAAGGAACAGTTGCTGTGGAACACTTGCGGTATGAGAATGCCCATTTGCTTTAACCCAGTGATAATGAGATGTCAGTTGCTGCCCATGATCCTCCTGCTCATGAAACCAGTAGGTGCAGTTTATTAAAATAGGCACAGACATGACCTCCCAGGGGCAGCCTCCTCCATAGTTATCCTTAATGCAGGTGTTTGTGAGATCTGTAGATGTGGCCTTTTGTGATGTGTTCCCAACCTCATGGGATGCTTTGCAAGGGCGGGGTTATGTCCAAAAAGGGGCGTGACCACTCCTTTGTCCCATCCTCTTTCTGATGCCCCGCCTCTTGTGGAGTGTTGTGACATCACAGCACCCAGAAAGGGCCAGGCATGACAGCCCCTTTGCCCTGCCCCTTCTGACATGGTGCTCCTGGAGGAAGGCGACAATTCTTCTCAATGAATATAGGCATGTTGTGAAGAGAATCCTGTATTCTTTGGGGTCTCTTAAAAGATGTTTTTGTGGGATCCTCTATTGTGTTTGCTAGGAAGAGGATGCGGAGGCAGTTTGATTGACCAGTATCCTATAAACTAGAAGAAGAATCACAGAGGGGCATATATGTTGATAGTTCTCTAATCAAACCTTCCAAGCATCAAAAGGGAAGAAGGTGGATTTCCCTTTTGAGGAAGAGACTGATAGGTAGATTTAACTTAAATGCTAGGAGAAACTTTCTAACTGCCCAGCCAGTGGAAAAAGTTGTCCACGGAAGTTGTGCAATCTCCTTTATTAGAGGTTTTCAAGGAGGGACTGGACAAACCTCGCTCACAGATGTTTAAGATCTGGGGTGGCAAACGTCAGGCCCGGGGGCCAACTGTGGCCTCCAGGAAAGATTTCACGTGTCCCCTTTCCAATTACTGCATCTTCCCCCTGGATCCATACCTACACCAAAGCACAGAAAGACCAAGCAGAGATGAGGACATGTTTATACAAGATACGTCAATGATCTGGATCCTCCTTTTCTTGAATGCACCCCTGCCTCCCAACCTCTTCTTGTACGCCATACTAATTTTCAAAGCGGCCCCTAGTTTAGATTTAGTTGATCTTGTCCCAGTGCACGGCATTAGACTAGATGGCCTGTGAGGTACCCACCCAGTCTGAGGAGTCTATGAAACGGGGGAATTGGCCATAGTTTCTGAAGATGGCTGGGCAAAAAGCAATGGCTTGAAATTTCACCAAGGAAAGAACTGTGAAAGACATTAGTGGCGTTAATCAGTGGAGTAAGCTATCCAAAGGAATGATGCGTCGCCGCCACTGCAGCGATTCAGAAACAGGACCTAGAACGTCTCTCAGGGATGGAGTAGGTAGCTGGAGATCCTGTTCAGCGGCAGGGGGTGCTCTAGGTAACCCTTGGTCGGTCGTTCCTTCCAACTCTGTGGTTCTATGAAGACATGAGATTTGAGCTGCAAAATGCTCAGCGCCAGCAGAGACTTCTGGCCAGATTCCGTAGTACAACTCTCAATGCTTTCGAAAATCTGGCCAGTCGTGGACACGATGTGGAGAGGAATCCAGTAAAAATGCGTGGATGAGCCAGTGGTTTCTTCCAGCTTCTTTATTGGTGGCTCTTTGGAGGAAATGAGCTGAGAGTCGGTCTTAAGGGTTCTTTGCATTCTGTGGAGCACGCTCACCTTGAATGGGTGACACCAGTCTAATAACTCCCTGGTTCATCATGGCACTGCTCAGGCAACTGTAAAATCCACAGGGACTAGTCTTTGGCTTACAGCCCCTTGGCATCTCTTCTGCTAGAAGCCGGCTTGCCCCTGCTCCCCCCTCCTCTTGCATTATGCAGTCAGTCAGGCTGGCTTCCTTTTAATGACCTTGTCGCTCGCCCTGGGAATTAGTTAATGCTCTTTAGCATAAGCATCGAGCTGCCTCCCCAGTGCCCGAGAAGCGCTGTGTGGATATATTGTTCTCAGCGTGCAAGCTGTCTGAGCTGCGCACTATGTATATATTTTAGCCTTGACAAGCGGAGTATGTAAAGATTTTCCGCTTCCCGTCCTGCATAGCCTGCTTGGTTCCAGAGCATGTGTTAGTTACGGCAGCTTCCAGTGCACCCTGCCTTGATCATTGTGCTGGCGGATGTGTATATTTCATGAGGGGAAAAGTGTTTGGGGTTTTGCTTTTGTGCCCCCCCCCTCCCTCCCCAAGAATGAGCAAATTTAAACAGTGTGTTTACTGCCACTCGAACAAAGCAATCCCAGGCTGGGCAAGTAGATGAAGGGACATTAAGAAAGCGGACATCAACATAGAAATGCAAGGTGGAGAGATGGCATCGGGATAACTGGAATCCATTACTTCAGGGCTCATACAGCCTTTGAGGCTGCTTGCTTCTCTTCAAGGATTTCACGAATAGCATCCTGTAAGGAGGTGTGTGCTTGCATAAATGCCCCTGTGTGCGCATTTGTGTGCAGGTGCTTATCCTTGCATTTATCCCGTGTGCAGAGCAGCACATCTGTGGGGGGTTAAATAAGTGCAGCCTGCCTAATGACACCGAGAGGGCTGCCCACATCAGCTACCATTCTCAACCCAGTCAAAACCCGCTTCCTTTCAACATCCTTGAAACCCCCTGAGCTAGGAAACGTGCTTTGCATCAAGCTCGGAAAGTCAGCACGCTGAGGCTCCGAAACAGCGAGAAGGGAAGTAAACTCCAGAGTGAAAGCCCCTCTGTTGGGGACATGGCACGCTGGTCCCTCTTGTGTGTACTAGTTTGTGTGATAGTGGCTCCACCATGTCCTTTGATCTCAGCTATTAGGGTGCCTCACAACCAGAACATTGATGGTGTTAGATACTGAGGGTCCTTGCTCCAAAGAGAGAGCTTTATAGATCCAAGAGAGCTCATGGAATATCCGTCTACGCTACAGATGATGTGGTGAGTGGTGGGCTATAAATGATTAAAATAGGCTTTATAGCAAACACTCGCAGTGAAGCCTGGGCCTAGCGGAAGTCTGTTTTACAGTGCAGTCAGACAAAGTTCTGAGGGGAAAGAAGAGAAAATGGCTTCCCAAACAGCAGCAAGCATAGGTAGCAACATTGAATGGGTCCTGCAAGCTCATAGCACTTGAATACGAGTGACCACCCAGCTAGGCTTCACCTAGAGACTTCGGGTTTTGATTCAGAGTCTTTGGATTCTGAGGAAAATCCCAATTTCTATGGGTTAGCCAGAGAATCAGGGCTTCTGGGAGTGGCAAGGGAGCAGCCTCGATCTCCCTGGCTCTATTCAGATATGGGTCTGCTTTCAGTAGAGTGTCATGGCAGCTCCCGTGAGGGGCAGAGGCACATCAGAAGGGGTGCGACAGCCCCTTTTCTTCACCTCCTTTTATTTAAATGTATATGCTGCCCTTTCCTGGAGGCCTGATGTGGCCCTCCACCTGTGAAACATCGCAACATCCTGGTGCTCCATCAGGGGCAGGATTACTTCAGAAGGGGCCTGACAACCATTTTACCCCACCTTCCTTCAGGGCCATGCCCCCTGGGGGCTTCCTCCCATGGGTGGGGGTGGCACCCTATGTGTGACTAACCCAATAAAGTGTTACAGAACCCTGCAGGGTGTATTACTTGGGGATGAAAACAAAATTCCACCCAGTTTCTGTTTTCAGCAGAACTGGGTTTTTTTTTTTATCTTTCTGATCGGAATTTGGATTGGATGAAATTCTGATTGGAATTCCGATTGGAACAATCCATTATACATTTTTTTGGGGGGGGGGGCAGAGCGGTATTTTACGCATGCGTAAAATGGTCATAATTTTAGTGTAGGACCGTGGCTGTTCTGCTCATGTGTAAAATGGCCGCAGCTCTACACCAAAATGGTGGCTGCCTTTCAGTGACCATTTTGCGCACATGCAGAACAGCCTTGCACGTGGACAGATTTTTCGATCGTAATTCCAACAGCCATTCTGATGTTGCTGAAATGTTTGTGGAAATGGCTGTTTCGAACCAGTTCTAATATTAGTTCTTCAGTAGAGAAGGGAAATTTTCTGACTGGGGAGTATTGTCTGTAATGGTCATTCATAATGCTCCATTTGTGACCACTGGATTAAATCAATCTTATACAGAGGCAACGTCATGGACAAAACAAGGCTAGCATTTTTTGTCATTTTCATCATTTTTTTTTATCACTTTCTGGGAATTTTATGGCAGTTTCCAGCACTTCCCCGGTGCTTAGCTGGCAGGTTTTCATCTCCGCATCCCCTGGGGGTGCATGTGGGGTGCACACAGGCTTGAGATTGGGCCACGGCAACCCTATTAACTTGTGGGGAAAAAATGGGAAATGGTGGATTTGGGGGAATGCTCCGCTTCCGATGGAAGCAGCACTCGTTGAGATTTCACGTTTCAGGCCTCCTGACCGTGATCTGAAGGGAGTTGATTTGCAGGAAAGGCAGGCGACAATCCCACAGGAGGTCCAGCTCCACTCGCCTTGACAAAACCGATTTTATTCTGACCCAAGCAGCCTCCCTTTGCCAATACATGATATAAGGGAGCTGTGCATGTTCCACTTCTAAAATTCCTCTGTTGATAATTCATCTCAGCCTTGCTTAGAAATAATATAAGAAACCAAGCCTGAGAGAGAAGACTTCAGAGCAGCTCTGTTCTTCTGCTGTTCAAACCGTCGAGAAGCAGAACAGGTTGCTGTGAAGTGTGTGTGTTTCCTTTTGAGGCTGCCTAAGCGTCTCTCCGTTTAGCTTTGTCGTTTGTGCTAACAGCGAGCTCAGAGTGAGAGGGCCCAGCTGTCTTCTTCCATATCATCTTCCCTTTGATAATGAACTCTGGCCAGGCTTAGAATTTGAGGGAGCTCTCTCCTTTACATACATTCACACGTCACAACGCAGACTTTGTTCTCAGCTGTCATTGGAGCATCCCCAGAGTTCTGGACCTTGCTTAAAACAGGGGGAAATGGGACTGTTGCTAGTAACCAACATAGATGTGTTAATAAATCATGCCAGATCAGTTGTCAGGATCAAAGTCTTGGGGCACCGTCAAGAGTGGGCTAGCACCAGAACCATGCTCAGAGGTCCAGTCCTGGGTCTCCATAAGTCCTAAAGGGTGATCCAAAGTTGTGGTTAAGTCTGTAGCAGATGTCAGAAATACAGGCAGGCAGGCGGGAGCGAGGCATGGAGTGGTAAGGTGAGTTCTTTTGTGAGCAGATTGACTTTGTCTGGAGCTCAGAACTAAGGCTGGCCCCCAACCCAACAAGTACTTATGTCCTTCAAGCCACTCCAGAGGCAGAACCCTGCAGCCAATCAGGGCACAAGGGTTAAAGAGTCCCTTGAAAGAGCATATGACTTGGGTTGGTTTTGAACCCTTGTACTTCTACTTGCTCTGGTGGCGAAGAGGAAAAGGATGTGCCTTGGATGGAGACCTAGATTATAGCCCTACCGATGCCAAATCCTGACACCAGTCTTGTGGGTTTGTTTGTTTTTTGACAGGTAAAACTGGCTTAATAGACAAGGGGAATGCAGTAGACGTATCTTGACATCAATAAGGTTGTCCTCCATGACGTTCTCTTAAGAAAGCCAGATAAATGTGAGTTGGAAGAAACTACTACAAGGCAGACTGACAAATGGCTGAAAATCCACATTCAAAGTGCAGTAATTAATGGATTGGTTTAATTTTGGGAAGTGGTGTCAAATAGACTCCAGCAGGCAGTTGTCTTAGGCCCAGTCTTCCGCAACATTTTTGTTAGTAATTTGGAGGAGTATTCTCCATCAAATTTGCAAATGAGACAAACTGGGAAGAGTTGCAAACACTTTGGAGGACAGGATTAGAATATAAAATGATCTAGATAAACGAGACCAGGGTTGGAAGAAACAAAATGAGACTGAATGAAGACAAATGTGTAAAACATTACACACAGGACTAAAAAACAAACAAACAGATACCCAAGTAGAAAATTGAGGACAAACAGGTTAGCAGTAGCACCACAGGGAAGGATCTGGGAGTTATATGGCAAATGTCATTTTGGGGCTTCATTAGCAGATGCTTCATAAGCAAGACATGGGAGGTAATGGTACCAGTTTACTCGCATTTCCCCATATCTGAGTATGGCAACCAATGGTGCTAGGGTCCTATTGTGCTTTGAGTATTGTAGGTATTGTAGCCCTCCTTCAAATCAGGTCAACTCTGTTTTAGACCAACGCCTTTCTAGAAGGCAAAAGACTCCCCAAATAATCCATAACATGGATTTCCGGGAGAATCACTGAAGAGGCTCTGACTCCTCCATCAGTGTACCCAACATTTTCCTCAGGTGACTTAATTTTGAAACTTGGATATAATTTCCTGATTTCAGACAGAAAAAAAGACCTGCAAAGCACATCCAATATCCATCAGGATTGCTATCTCATTCATACATGCTTCAACCTCACTTGCGGTCATGAACCCAGAGTTTTGGAATTTCTGGCCTCCCTCAAAATCCTTTCTTCCCAAGGCATTTCTCATTCACGTTGCTGGATTATTCCTTGACGTTTTAACTTGATGCTGGACTTGAAGCATCTTTTCCTGAGAGAGCGGCTGGTCGGCAGTTTATAGGAATGAATCTTTATTTGCGGTCTATAAAACACACAATGGAAGCTGCTCCTAGACATTGGGGCAATTAAAATGTCCACCGAGTGAATAAAAACATTCTGATAATAATAATAATGGCAAAGTTAATGAGATTTCAGATGTCTTAGCAAGGCAGCCTGGCTTGTGCAAGTTCAGAGATGCATTGTCTGAATAAAGTTGCTTCCCCTGTGAATTACAGTGATTTTTCTTTGCTGCAAAGGTTTTTAATGAAGTCTGAATATGCCAGAACCACCACGCTGGGTGACATACGTCATACCCCAAGGGAAATATACTTTAGTCAAAATGGAGTCCAGGAAGGACGAGAGGAGGTTTACAAAGCAGTTTACCTGTCTTTTCCTTGGGAGCAATTAAGAGAAGAGCAGCAAAAATGATTAAGGTTCTACTGGGACTGGCTTGTAAATACGTATAGCTTGCCTAGACAACAACAGAGGAAGGTGGTAACCAACAGCGTGTATTTAAAAGGTGTATAAGTAGCAGAGAAAGAGGGTCATGGTTAAGACCCATGCAAGGATGTAGAACTGGGAAGTAAGGGCTGGTTCTGACAAACATATACTTTGATGTAGCTGTGCCTAAAACTGCCTTTACTTCTGAATCAGTCACAGATGAAGAGCAAAGTATTCAGGAGTAGTCCCCTTCGCCGCCGCAATGGCGGCGACGGGGTAATTGTCCCGCCCCCTCCATGAGAGGGGGGAGACGGGACAGAGGTTTGCGGTGGAGCGCGTTAGAGCGCTCTGGCCGGAGGTTTGTTGTTAGGCAGACTGGCGCGTGGGCGGGAAAGAATGCCGCGCCGAAACGGGGAACAAGCCCCGCCCCCTTTAGAAGGGGCGGAGCGGTTCCGGGCCGCATGGGCGGCAGATCGACGGGGGAGAGCTAGAAAGCAGCCCCACCCACCTCACCTCTAGCACTGTGGTAGTTACTGGTTGCCCTTAGGGAACCGAAGGGGAATTTTAACGACTAACCTGATTTAGGGTCGTTTGTTTCGCCCCTTCAACAGTGCAGAGTAGGCTAAATAGGTTTTGATTGGCAATTGGTAATTGGCTAACAACTAATTATAAAATACTGATCTGGAAATGATATTCATACTAATTTGGCAACATACGTACAGACATAGATATGAATTGGAGGAATTCGACTAAGAGAATTATACTGTTCCAATGGGTATGATTGTCGCACTCAGC
>QEPC01014402.1:8027310-8090991 GCA_003113815.1 Sphenodon punctatus | reverse complement strand
ACACACACACACACACACACACACACACACACACACACACACACACACACACACAACCACAGGATTTACATGTGCAACACCCACAGATGAACACCCAGATTTCTGGGTGTTCATGCATAGGTGCCGCCTGTAAAGGGCCACTGCTTCAGGCTCTGGAAGGGCCAACACCCAATCACTCTTGGTTCTGGTACTGCAAGTCACTGTCCCTATTACACCCACTCTCTGCCCTGCCAGGGTTGTGGCTGATCGACAGTGGCCCATCAGTCTTAATCTTGCCCCAAGGGAGGGCTGACAGAGATGGGGTGGGAACAGGAGCTGATGGAGTCATGGAATCTGTCAGGATAGTTCCACCAGCTCCTCTGAAAACCCCCCACCCCATGTTCTTGGGATCAAGGAGAGGGACTTTCAGTGAAGTCTGGAGCCACGGAAACCAGTTTCTTTATAAATTAATCACTGGGGTTTTAAACCCTCCTATCTTTATTATTGGGTCAGATAAATAGGCTGTTGAATCTATGATATGACAAGTGCAAAGACAGCTATATTTTTCATAACTGGGGGTGGGGAGAAGTGCTTCTCCTCCTCCCAGCTGGTGAGGACTGTTCATTCATATACTTGCAGCCTGGCTGGTGTAACTGCACTTGGCTGTTCAGAGAAGTAATACATTTTAGTGATGACAGCAGGTGCTTGGAAGCCAGGAGGTTTGGACTCTGTCCCCAGCTCTGCAACTGACTCATTGCATGACCTTTGGCAAAGCACGTAAACCCAGAATTGCAACAGCAGTCAAAGCCAGTGTCTTCTAAAGAGCTCTGCTTTCAGCTCCCATTTAAGCACCAAAGTAAGGGCTAGATTTCTAAAATGAATAAGGATCTTGCAGCTCCCACTGTATCGTCTCTGGCCAGTCATCCAAAACAGCTCCACATTCTCAGTACATGAGAAATGAGGCCTATTGAAAACCAGGCTCCTTTTGTCAGTGTTGATCTCTTTTGCAAAAGTATTCTGGGATGTTTCTACAAAATGGGGGGTAGCAGTAGATGTCCTCCATTGTGAAGTGCTGTCATAGCCTTGAAACCAGAGTGGTTGTACCTTTGCGATTATCACTCATTGTGCAATCCTTTCTCTTTGAGCTTTTAGTGGACTGTTTCCCTGCAGCAAGGAGTTCTACAAGTTAAAAGTATGTTGCATTTAGAAAACTGTTCCCTTTGACTAGAGCTGCAATGAATAATGGGATTATCATTTGTGGGTGGTATTCACACTTTTAGGTATCCCTTCAAGTACCTGAACAATATCTGTGACTGGAAATGGGTACTTGACTATCCACCCCCCGCCTCTCCAAGTATTCCATTTTCATTTTGGGGTGTGTCGGATCAAGTTTTTGGATCAATTATCTCCTTTCGTCCCCAGTCATTTTAGTATTTTGGTTGCTTCGTTTTAATCGAGTGCACGTTAGTGCAAATATCGCTAGAATGACATAACTAAAATAATGAAATAACCAAAGTGAACAAACCAACCCCCACCTGAAAACTTGGAATAGAGTAACCGAAGCAGATACCCGAAGGAGTGCAAGTGGATATTGGCTATCCTCAATCAGGACGGGAGGTTGGAAAATTGGGATGAAAAAATGGTAAATCGGTAACTAGTCCATTGGGCAATAATCGGATACCGATTAGGACCCAGTGCTACTGGGTCAAGTGCTGCAGGTCTGAGGGGCATACCTGTTTTTGAAGGTGCTACTTTTGGCTTTACACCCGCACCAGCATTTTCAGATCTGGTAAGTGTAGATTCAATGGTTTGTTTGTTTTTTGCCTAGAGCCGAAAGGAGTAGAGAATAAAATATTCAACTGTGAGCAGTGCACACTTGACGCGAACAACACTCGGATGATGATTAAGCATCCTTTTTTCAGTTTTGGGTACTTTTTTCATTTGTCATTCATATCATGTTTAGTTCATATCTATATCTGAAGTTGTGAAAAACAGGTCCTTGATCCAGTTGTGTTTAGTACTTGGCTTGTTCGTTTTGAGTCAAATCATCCGGATTTAGTGGGTTTCCCCCCTTTTCAGCTCTGCTTTTGACTTGTTTTACACGTGTTGACTTTTAATGCATTTAAAAGAGGTAGGTTGGAAAGTTGCCTCTGATTGGCCCTCTCGATATCAATCTCGGTCATTATTGTATCCCTTCTGGCCCTTTGGCTCTTCCTCTCTGCAAACTCAACAGACACGTGGCTTCAAGTAAACAAGCATGAGGGGGTGGGGGGAAGTAAAGGGAAGGTCCAGTATGTGTAGTTTTTGCAAGCAGTTGGCGTATCGACAGCAGTTGTTCGAGTACCCCAGGGGTTGCTGTCTGTGCGGCAGCAAAGGGGAACATGCTGTTCATGTACAAGGAAGCTGGGACATTGGATCACTGATTCCATAAGGAGTAATACAGTAGGCTCTCTATTCTTCTTTCTCCCCTCATTCCTTGCTGTGTGCAAGAACAAAAACACACACATAAGTAGGGGAGCTACCACAACTAGGGAGCTACCAAAGTACCTAGATATAAACGGCGACAGAAAATGCTCTTGGGATACCATTTCCTTCAAAATATGGAGGTGCCCCATTGCCACTTTGATGTTTCTTACTGCCATCACATCCTAGAAGGAACCAGCATAGAACCAGCCGGTGCCAGAATATAGAAGCTTCCACACAGGGCTGAAATGAGAGCAACCGTTTCTGTTATACAGGAAATTACCAACCTTTCCGGAATGCTTGCAAGTGCTTGTCAGTACTTTGTGATAGGTGTGGGACTTGGGGAAAATACCGGTTACCGGATTTACTGGATCCCGGATCTCTGGATACCGGATCTCATACCAGATTACCGGATTAGATCCGGTATACCTGTACCGTATCTTTTCCCATGAGTCTCCAGTGATTTCGCGCTTCCACCATTGGCCTTGATCCCATAGTCTGTGCCTGTGGGTCCCAGTGTGCATGTGCGCAGTGTGCGTGCAACACAGTGTGCCACGAATGTGGCTCTGCGTGGGTTCCGCACGGCTGCGCATGGGATCTGCAGACTGGGATCGGGGCCACTGTATATATTGGCACCTGTGAGCTTTGTTGTTGTCATTTCCCAGGAATTTTGTAATTTTCAAGTATTTTTTCATCGCTTTTTGGCACTTTTATGACAGTTTTACAGCACTTCCGTAGCGATTTCCAGCACTTTTGCATCTCTGCAGCCCCTGGGGGTGCGTGCAGGAACCGGCCCTGTAGCATCTCTGTTCAACTCATGAAAAATTATGACAAATGGCGAAAACAATGGAAAAACTGGTAAGTTTCCGCAATATGTGAATGAAGACGAATGACCAGTTTCCACTGGAAACAGCATCTTTTGCAATTTGTCATGTCAGGAACTGCACTGATACCCCAAAAGATGTGTTTCTGTCTCTTTTTTTAAAACGAAATAGCATCTTGTGTTCAGGCCCATAGCCAGACTCTGGTAGAGGAGATTTCTCTGAAATTTCACACTAAGGAGGTTCAGGCCATGTTGCAGGGGCAGGTCAAAAGAGCTGCAGCACCCCTTTCTGATGTGATATGGCCTGTTACCTAGCAGTGTGACATTGCATTCCTTAGGGGTGGGGCCAAGAGAGAAAGGGGGCAAAAAGTCCCAAGGCCTGGCCCCTTTCTGACATGGCTGTCCCCTGACATTCCTGCAGGCCCTGATTTCCCAGGTTCCTGTGGGTGCTTCTGGTTGATCTGGAAACATCAGTGCTTTCCCAGCAGACTCTGGAGCAAAGCCTAGAGTCTTCGGGGGAAACCCAGAGATGTGGCAGCCCAGAAGACAAGAGGGCCAAAAAATTGCGAGGGCTGAGCAAAATGTTATATGTTGCATTACGATAATGTAAGAAGTGTTTCACCATCCCGCTAAATGTTGAGTGTGTGTTAACAAAGTTACCAATAGTGATGTAGTGATGGTTCAAGCATGCTGCCTGCCTGCTGTGCATCGGCAGAAATTGGGACTGTAATGGCCTTATCACACTCAGTAAAGCCAGTGAATTAGTTCAGCACTAGGGCTGAAACTCGATCTGTTTTTTCCCCCTGTATTCTCATTGAGAGTCAAGCTTTTTGATGAGAATCGAGAAAAAAACAAGAATCCAGAAATGCTCCAATCTCGAAAATTTCTAAAGGTTTCTTTTCTCTCGATTTTACTAACTGGAGCTATGCATGCTGTACCCTGCGCCAAGTCTCCCATCTGCGTCTGTCTCTCTCTTCTTTTCTCTCTTCTCTTCTCATCTTCTCTCCACGACGCTGCTGGCCCCATTTTAGAAAAAGGCTGAGTGCACGCAGAACAGACCAATGGCCATATTGCACAGTCCTTCCCCCCCTCCCCCTTTTTCTTTTTAAGTCAGATTCTCACGAGAATCTTGTGCAGTTCGCGAGATCCCAACGAGATCTCACTAATGTTTCTCGATTCTTGCAAGAATCAAATTCTCATTTCCAGCCCTATTCTGCACTACAGTCTACCCTGTGAAGTTTAGGGGTGGCCTGGTTCACATCTCTGTAGACACCTTGCGTCAAACTCCTTTGTTTAGCCCACTTATGAATTACTTCTTTCCAGATGCTGCTGAAGGGGGAGACAAACATTTAGTGGGGAGGGAAAAACTGAAATGGGTAGCACATTCTTACCTGTACGTACTAACCTAATTTTCAAATAGTCTGTTGGGTGTCTCAGCCTGGTCAGTACCAGAATACCAATTCAGGATCCCGATTGCCCCCAAATACTGGATATTTCTGTTACTGAGGTACCGATACAGAACTTAGGGGGGAAAGGGATGAGAATTTGGGGAAATGATACAGGAAACTGGAAAGGGAATGCAAGGAGATTGGATTGGGTGGAATAACACAATTCTGACACTCGTTTTTGTGGATACTCGTTTCAGCTCTAGGTGAGGCGGGCTATCTTCCTCCTTGCCTGTGAGTCCGTTCTTGCTTCTGTTTATACCAAGGCCTGTTCATGGTGTGGCGGAAGAAGTCCCCGCTGTTTCTGGTGTGGCATGTTTTGAGGAATAGCAGGTGACATCACTGTCCAGGGCCTGTCAATCTGACATCTTTCACTAGCATAAAATTCAGTTGAATAAAAGAAAGCCTCTGTCAGTTTCCTCTTCTCTCTGCTTCCAATCCTTTCACTGTCTGACTGTCTCTGCGACATCAAACCAGACAGCACATCCAGGGGCTTGACAGAAGCCTTTGAGCTCCCTCACTGCTGTACGTTTCCTCTGCAAATGTGTTGCTGGCATGGAAGAGAGAATCAAAGTAAAACGTTCAAGGCTGGACTGCATACGGGTTGACCAGAGGCATGGCCCAATACAGCTGGACTCTTCTAAAACAACACCTAGTATTACCATCTCTTCCAGAGTCTCCAATCTCCAAGGAAAACCCCGATTTTTCTCTACAACAGTGAGTGGCCCCACCGGTAGCCTTGATAGACTGGGGCTTGTGGAGATGGCCACATTAGAAAGGGAGTGGGTCATAGGGACTTTCATCTTTCCTTTCTGATGTCATGATTGTCTGTGAGGTTGGAACTATGTCAGAAGGGAGTATTATAGCCCCTGTGCTCCACCCCCGCCAACATGGCTCCTCTCGGTGAAAGCCCCAAGATAGGTGGTAGCCCTACCCACCCCTGATGTGACTGGATGGCCACACGCTGTACAGAGCAATATGATGTCATGATGCTCCACAAAGGGCTGGGGCATAGCAGGAAGAGGTGGGTCTCTTGAACCACTCTCCTTCCCCTTTCTGATGTGGCAATGCCCCCAACGGAATTCAGAGAGATCAAGGTGCTTCATAGAAGGGGTGGGGTTTCTGCAGCTGGGTAGCTGTCCTAGCCTGGATAGTCAGCCAGAACTAGGCCTGTCAGGACTCGAGCTGAAATTATTATCTGCTGCTATTTGGTACCTGGCCAGATTTGCTGTATTCGATCTGTTCTGGGAAGGACTGGATTACTGATTAGTATCTGTTTATTTTTTGGCGGTTAACTATTTTACCATAATTCCTTTTTACTGTTTACTCTTCACCCACTGCCAGTTTCAGTGGGTGTTTCAGAATTCAGAGCTAGTTTCAGAATAGGGAACGGTAATGTTCGGTTACACAGAAACATCAATAAGGTAAGCTGGTACTATAGCTGAAATGGGTACCCGAATTATTACTCACTGGAAATACCTGCAATTTCTGGTACCGAGGCAGGTACTTGGTGGGCTACCCAAGTGCCAATCGGGTATCTAAGTACCTGAAAAACTGGGAATTATTATCAGTTTTCAAATTTATTGATTGCCAATCAGTGAATTGGTAAGAGAGGGGAAAAAAACAATAAAAAAAAATTGGGATAAAACTCAAAAAGATTAGTTCTGTAAGATGGTGTTTCAGGACCAGAAGTTGTTAAATTGTGACACTTTTATTGGTTAAGCCATCAGGCACCATCTGGGTACAGATTAGTACCCGAAGGTGGTTGGGTCAAGTCACGTTCTAAAAATTCAACCGGTTTACCTGTTTTTGTGGAAACTCATTTCAGCTCTAACACCGGTACACCGTTACAGCAGTATTTGGTTATTGGTATAGCAGTATTTGGTTATTCTTTAACAACTAAGTGTCACAGTAATCTGTTAATATTAGGATAACCTGGAATGGTGACTATTAGCAAAGAATAATAAGAATAGGGGTGGGGCTCTGGTGGGGGGAATGGTTTCGGTTACTTTCGGTTTCTGCAGGAAGGCTGGAGCAAGTGACCGATACAAATATCTAGGATTAACTTTCTCCGAGACAGGTAGATGGGATAAACAGTGGGATGAAATAAGAATGAAGTTACAACAAACAGTAAATGGGGTGATTAAGTTTTGGAATAAACATGGGGGCAGGCAGGCAGGTGGCACCAGCTATAAAGCTGTTAGAAGAAAAGTTAATACCTAAGACTGTGTATGGGGCGGAGGTCTGGGGAGAACAGGTAGGTGTACAATTAGAGGGATTCCAGAATTTATATATGAGGAGGGTTCTGGGGTCCCCAAAGGCCACGCCAATTGCATTAATGAGAACGGAGATGGAACTACTCCCGGTTAAGGTTAAAGCACAAAGCCGCCTCCTTAGGTACTGGTTTAGGATGTTGGAAATGGAGGAGAATGCGTTACCTAAGATTTGCTGGAAAGAATCATTGGACGTTTCCAAGGGATCATCCTGGAGAGAGGACTTGAGTGTATTATTAAATAATCTAGGATACGGGTACCTTTTGGTGACCCAATCGATACCAGTCTATCTTAAAGTGGAGATCCTGCAATGGCTGGAGGATGTAGCTGGGCAAGAACAGCTTGCACAAGCTACCTCCAGTAAAGTGGCCCCTCTCTATGCAAGCCTGAAGGAGTCCTGGGGAAGAGAAAATTACTTAACTGAACTCCAGAATTTCAAAATCCCAAGAATGTATACATTATGCCGGTTTCAGCTGATACCCTCTAAAGTACTCGAAGGCCGATACAGCCAGATCCCCTGGGAAGAGCGTAAGTACCCGTGTGGACTGGAGCAAATTGACGATATATATCATGCAATATTGGATTGCCGGTATACGGAGATGGTGAGGGCCGAGTGGCTGGATAAAATCTTGGGAGGTAAATGGTATTGGCCGAGAAAATACCGACTCCAGTTCTTTTTGTATGTTATGGGAGGGGAAAAACTAAGAGAAATAGGGTGGATGTTATTTCAAATGCTTGAAGCTAGGAAAAGGACTGGCCAATTTAAGGCTGCGGGTGAGGAGGTGGGGGGCCAGGCATTAGGCAATTGATTACACAATAAATAGGACATGGATGCCGACAATGGGATGCTTACTGAGGAAACAAAATTGACTATCTATTAAAATATAATTTTATACATTTTGAGGCTGCGTGGGATAAATTGTTATGTAATTAATGCTATCGAAATGAGTATGATTTGACAAATGTACTTAAACTCAACATACACATATATGTTTTATTGTATTTATTTATTGTATTGTGTTGACGTTGGCAAAAACTTTTTGTTACGCCATTAATAAAACTGATCCTGACAATTCAGGTGTCTTGCAACCTACTTTCGGTTTCGGTTCTCATGTATTTCGGTTCTTGTTTCAGTATCGGTTGTTTCGGATCCTTCACATTTATTTTAGTTTTGGATTTTTAATGGGGATAAACGGCAATGTTAAAAATCCGAAACAAAAATCAATGCAAGAGATCCAATAACAACCAATACCGAAAAAGAACCAAAATCTCAGATTAATCTGAAAGGGCCATTATCGGATACTTCTGGTTCTTTCGGAAACCGAAAGCCCCATCCCTAGATAATAAATTTAATATCTGTTTCAGTGCAGGACCAGCTGGATCATGTCAGGCTTTAAACTGGTTGCAAACATCTAAACTGAGGGCAGTCTTACAGGCCTTCCCTCTGGCTCCTCTCCAGCTGCACTATATGTTCTGGATCATGTGCACCATTCAGCCTTACTGCTCAGCTAGGAAGCTAGCATGAAAGACAATAGCTAGGTTAGCTGGGGAGATACAGTGCATATTAAACAGAGAGAGTGAGAGAATTCCAGCTGGTGCAAAAATCCTTGCCATGCACCTAAACATTTAGGCTGAAATTATAAGTCTTCAAAAGCTATCGCTGCAAACACCCAAGAAGGAAACCTCCAAGCTCAAGGCAATGTCTCCTTCATGCAGGTAGCTAGAGGGCAGACCCACTATCCTTTCAATAGTGCATTGTGTCCAAGTCTCATGCGCTCCCATACATGCTCCCCCATTCATCATCTTCAGGCGGCTTAAACTCGGTAAAGATGACTTAGCATATGAAGGATGCTCTAGGATTGAGCCCTAATCAGATCATTACTGCGCTGAGGAAGGAAAATAATTTCCAATCCAAAGCAGCTGCCTCTTTTTCAGCATCTTTTTTTATTTATTTCATAATAGGGTTTGTTTATTTATTCATCCTTCCTGCTTTGTGGTTGAAAATTTCCTCTGTGGAGGAAATGGGAGAGCAGGCCGCGCCGAAGGAAGGCGAAACAGTGTTCTTTCGTTCTGAACTTTTGTAGAAAACCGTCGGTCTTGAGCAAACAAACACGATCGCGCACATGGAGTGTTGCTACAGTCCAAATTTATTCTGTCTAAACTCAAATTCCAGCTGTCAGACTTTCCGAGCTGTTTGTAGCTGCGGACTCTGGAGGGGGGGAAGTAGGTAACTTTTTTGTATCTATAAAAAATAAACAATTTATGATGAGCCACAAGGAAACTGCCTGATCAGAGTGATAAGATCATAAAGTGCAGTATGTTGTCCCGCTTCCTTGAATGGAGGGAGCCTACCCAGGATTGTCTCCCTTCTGAGGAGAGAGGACCAGAGTTTGATGGTGTCTTGCAGCAATCCATTCATTACAGGTATACAAGCTGAAGCAAGCTGGATGGATTGCAGCAGTCAGCACGGGCAAGGCTCTCCCCCAGATAGAATCAATGCCCTTTCATTTGTCTGCCCAGGAAACACTGTTTATCCTATGAGGCCTTGGTATGCCAGCCATGCATTTGTGCTGGATTTTGTGTAGACTTATTTCCTTTGTCTCCAGGTGCATTGTTATGCCAAAGGCTTAATTACCTCCTCCAGCTAGGTATGAGCCACCTAGTGCTGCTTCTGGACTGTTACATCCCAAGGGAAAAGTGGCACACTCGAGCATTCACCTTCATTGCAATGTTGCAATGGACACGTTTTACTTCCAGCGCAGGGGTCTGATTGCATGTCAAGCAGATGAAATGTCTCCCTCACTTACGGCTGTACGGCAGCCTCTGAATTGAATGATCTGAACTGAAGAGCACAGGTGTTTTTAGACACACATTTCTCCTGGATGTTTGCTTTAACATCCAGAACTCTGTGTGTCTAAATCACTCACCCAGATCTTAAACATCCAGCTCTTTGAACTTCTGCGTGAAACTTCTCCCAGAACTTTTGTGTGTAAAAGGTTCTCCTAGAAAACTGCTTTGCTCCAGACAGCTGTGGTCACTTGGTTTCCATGGCAGCCTGTCACGTTTACAGCTGAGGCTACTTTAGGCTGCCTCAGGGCAGTGTTTGTGTGAAGAATGCATCCAGGAACTGCCTCAGGGCAGTGTGTGTGTGTGAGAAAAATGAATCCGGAACTTACTTGTGGACTTGTAAACCCAGAAGATTGAAACATCCGGAACTCTAACGTGTGTCTAAAAATGCCCATAATGTAGTAGAAATGCACCAGACCCAGCAAGCGGGAAAAGGACTGGTTGATTGGAGGGATGCTGGGACTTGGGAAGTTCAAAGCTGACCCAGGCCAGTTGGAATTGAACATTGCTAGCTGCTGCTGATCCACTGGTTTATGAGGAATGACTCTGATGTTTGTAACCCTGTTTCCCATGAACAAGTGCGCACACAACAACCCACCACAAGTGGCTCTAATTATCCTGGTTGTTGGAAATGTCAGCAGAAGATCAAGAGCGGAGTTCCTTTCTTGTGTCTGTAATCAGTAGGCATCCTCTATCCAAGACTCTGTCTGTGAGTCTGGTGTGGAAGCAAATGGGGAGTGTCTGACGTGTTCAGAACACAGGAGGGATTTGCATCACCAGCTTGAAGAGACAGGAGCTGAAGCTGCCTTGCTTGGGAAGAAGTTGCTGTGGTCTAGCCCGAAGGTGATGAAAGCAAAGATAACTGTGGCAAGGTGTGTGTGTGTGTGTAGGGGGGGGGGGGTGAGACAGAGAGAGAGCAGGGCAAGCCCTGGGCCAGCAGTGGGAGGCAAGGCACCCTTATTGTTTTGTCTGTGTCCAGGAGCAGTGACATGGGATGGGAGTAGCAAAGAAATTGGAGCATGGCCAAGGGCAGTGCCTTCAGTTAGAGCTAACGTTGTTGGAGTACCGGGTGGCAGAGCTGCCCCCTGCTGTTGCCAACGTTCTATCCTAGAGGGCAAGAACAGGGGGGACGCGAGAGTGTTAAAAATAAGAGAGGCATTCCTCTTGGACCTTACTCTTCTATCCCCACCCTCTGCTACTGGGATTTGAGTTGCTACCAGTGATGTAGTGGTACATTTTAAACGTGCAGGAGCTGTTCACAAGAGTCACCCCCACCCCAGAATATGCCATGTGCTGCTCCTGTGTTCAGTCACTGATCATTCCACTTCCCTTTTGCACTTAGTTGTAAGAATTGATACATTTCACGTGTCTTTGTGGCTGTATGGGATTACGGGATTATATTTAACTCTCAAAATGGGAATCCTACATGTCAATGTTTGGGGACCTCTGTCCTAAAATCACTTGAGATAGGATCAGTTCACATTGGAGAGTGTTTTGATCGAAGCTGGTGTAAGCTACAGGCAGCTATTAATGGAGTTAGACAGGCGAGGACTAGTAGAATAGGACAAGCAGGTTTTGGAGAGCCTCCAGTTTCTGGTCATTAACTTCCCTGAAAGGAGGAGCCAGGAGATCGTTCGGAATGAAGTTTTGTGGGACTTGGCTCTCCCAGCCTCTTTGACTTCCTCAGAGGAAATGCCCATCTTGCCTGTGCCCCTGGCATTGTTGTGTGGAGGGAATCCACACTCGGACCAAGTGGGAAAATGAATAGCAAAAGGCTTTGGTGCCTTGTAGGTTTTATGTCATCACTGAGAATACTAAGCAGTGGGAGAAGACACCCTTTCTCCTCCCCTCTGTTAGAAACTCACAGCTTGCCTACACTTGCCAGTAGAAATTGGTCCAATAAAAAGGTATCCTCTTAGTGGATCCCAAACTTTGTGCCTGTGTGATCCCATGTCAAGCCTTTATCAATTGTCAGATGAGCCCAGGCAGGAAAGTCATGCCAAGTACACCCTTTGACCCCAGCTACAGATGGGTAAGACCCCACTTTGGGATATCACCTCCCCATTTGGGAACATAGCTCCTTTGTCTGTGCTGCTCAGGATCAGACGTCTCCTAACAAAAAGCAAAGGGGAGACCGACATTGGTTTATGTTTGGGAGAGAAGGGAGCAACAACACACACACGCCACCCCCTACACCCTGTAGCCTCCTCCAAGATAATTCAGCCATTGCAAAACTTTTCCAACCCCTGAGTAGTTTTGCCTGGTCAGTGAAACTCTCAGCAAAGCCTCCCTTTGGCAGGGAGATCTGCACTTGGGGGAGGGGAGAGGACACTACTCAGATTTAAGCCTGACATGATCCAGCTGGTCCTGGCAATTGATAACAATTGACAAATTGATAACAATAATTGCCAATCTACCCCTCAGGGGGAGACAAATACCCTTTTCCTTACAGACGAAAGGGACAAGGGAAGTAGAGCCCTGAGTCTCCTCTTCAAGGGGTTGAAGGGAGAAGGAGCCCAACAAGGGGGGGGGGGATGTGTCCTCACCTAAGAGCCACACCTTATCAAGGCAATTGTTCCCCTCTTCAGCCACCACCCTGGTGACGTGTGCAAGCAGCCCCCAGGGCTGGGGTGTGGGGAGCGCGCCAGCCACCTCTTAGCCAGAATACGAAGTTGAAGACTAAGAGTGCAGGTACTTGATATCTTCCCAGTACTGGGAGGGGCTCCGCAGCCCGGAACTTAGAGATGTGTGAACAGAACCAAGTTCAGAAATTTGGTTCGGTTCAAAAATCGAGTTCAGTTTGGAAGTTCAGTTTGGTCGACCAAACTAGTCGAGTTCGGTCAAATTCCGAACTTCCGAACCGAGTTCGTACATTAAAAACTAGTGTTTTAAGCTGTTTTGGGCCTTCTGAACTGGTTTGGATTCGACCAAACAGTTCGGTCGAATTCCAGTTCGGTTCGGAAGTTTGGTTTGGTCGCCCAAACTAGTCGAGTTCGGGCTGAACTCCGAACTTCCGAACCACGTTCACACATCCCTACCGGAACTAGGTCTGTCATCGACACCGCTCACTGTTCAGCTGCCTTGTGCTCTCCTGGGTCCCGTGCTGGGAGTAGGGTTGGCCAATAGCGCTCTGGCTGATGATGTGAGCACGCTGCCTCCAGGAAAAACCTCGGGATGGTGCTCCTGCATGCCCCCCCCCCCCCAAACTACATCCCTGGCTGCTACACCTCTGGGTTTGACTCAGAGTTTCTAGGCTTCAAGTGGGCCCTCTTATTTCCCCAGGTAATATGGCCTGCTGGGGCGGGGGAGCATGTCAGAAATGAGGTGAGGCAAAGATCCTGTCCTGTCCCCTTTCCAACATGGCAACCCTCCTTTGGAACATCATGACAACCCAAAGAGGACGTGGTTTTGTAAGGGGTTGCCCCACCCCCTTTTGACATGACCCTGTTTCCTTCAGAGAATTGTAATGCCATGATACTCCAGAAGGATGTAACCACATTGGAAAGGGGAATGAGAGACCCATTGGTCAACCCATTTTGTTAAGACCCCTCTCCTTTCTAGGTCAAGGTGTCCAGAGTGGTGGTGACCTTACCTGGAAGCCCTGCAGGAAACCTGAAGGTGGCAGGGGCTTGACAGAGGGACCAGCAGGTCATCTCTTATCCTCCACCCTCTGAAGAGCGAGGGCTCCAGAATGTGACTGGCACCTGAGCTGCTACCTTTCCAGTGACTCCAGCAGAGCAGTGAAAGTGCCAAGACCCATCCAGAGGAGGAGGAGGAGCAGCAAGGCCATTGGATGCCCCCAACTGCTGCCAGGACTCGGCAGCTGGGGACGTTTTTGTGGCTGCTGTTTGGGGGCAGCACCATAGCAATGCTGAGGGGGCGGGCCCAGGCACATATCTCCATGATGTTCCTCTCTAAGAACAAGGGAGTGGGGTCCCCAGAGTGGGAGGCAAGGTTACTCTTGAAGACAGCGCCTCCCCAGCTTCCAATCCCCCCCTCTTCACCAAGAGTGGATGCAATCCCACCAGGAAAGGGGATGGGGGAGGGAGTTGACCAGGATTCCACCTCTGCCCATTCTGAAAAATTCCTTCTTGTCGGGGCCCTTTGCAAGTGGCCTCAGAGCCGCTCGGAAACTTTCAGATTGGGTAGGGGTGGAGTGCTGGCTCTGCTCCCTCCCCCGCCCACTTTGACAGTTTCCTAGCAGCGCTCAGGCCACTTGCAAAGAGCCCCTCGGAGGCCACTGACCTCAGGGGTGGGCTGTGGCTCAGGTGGCAGTGCGCATACTTTGTATGTGTAAGGTCCCAAGTTCAATCCCCAGAATCTCCGATTCGGTAGCACGCCTGGGTGAGGCCTCTGCTGGGGATCCTGGAGGGTCTCGGGTAGCACGCCTGGGTGAGGCCTCTGCCGGGGATCCTGGAGGGTCTCGGGTAGCACGCCTGGGTGAGGCCTCTGCCGGGGATCCTGGAGGGTCTCGGGTAGCACGCCTGGGTCAGGCCTCTGCCGGGGATCCTGGAGGGTCTCGGGTAGCACGCCTGGGTCAGGCCTCTGCCGGGGATCCTGGAGGGTCTCGGGTAGCACGCCTGGGTCAGGCCTCTGCCGGGGATCCTGGAGGGTCTCGGGTAGCACGCCTGGGTCAGGCCTCTGCCGGGGATCCTGGAGGGTCTCGGGTAGCACGCCTGGGTCAGGCCTCTGCCGGGGATCCTGGAGGGTCTCGGGTAGCACGCCTGGGTCAGGCCTCTGCCGGGGATCCTGGAGGGTCTCGGGTAGCACGCCTGGGTCAGGCCTCTGCCGGGGATCCTGGAGGGTCTCGGGTAGCACGCCTGGGTCAGGCCTCTGCCGGGGATCCTGGAGGGTCTCGGGTAGCACGCCTGGGTCAGGCCTCTGCCGGGGATCCTGGAGGGTCTCGGGTAGCACGCCTGGGTCAGGCCTCTGCCGGGGATCCTGGAGGGTCTCGGGTAGCACGCCTGGGTCAGGCCTCTGCCGGGGATCCTGGAGGGTCTCGGGTAGCACGTCTGGGTCAGGCCTCTGCTGGGGATCCTTGAGAGCCAGATCTGAAACCCTGCTGCCATGTCAGTTTGTGACAATACTGGGCTAAGATGAACCATTGGTCTGACTCAGGCAGCTCCTTATATCCTTCACTCCATGGTAGTTTATGCCCCTGGCTTAGGGCTGTCAGTTTACCTGCTGCAAATATATTGATCTTCAGACTGTGTTCCCATGGTGTTGCTCAGCCTGTGTCGTAGATGGCAGACGTGGGTTTGTGTGCATGGAACAGGAGCAGGCAGGGGTGCGCAGCCTCCGACAACCGCTTTGGGGGTTGAGAGTGACCCCCTAAGAGGGAAGGGCTTCTCCAGGTAGGAAAGCAGCTGCCTGGGCGAAGGGCTTTGTTTTGCAGGTGGGCTCCCAAGGGAAGAGGCGGATGGTGTGAGGAGCCTGCTGGGCAGTGCAGCCGCTGCCTGTTTGTGTGGAGCTGTCTCAGCAACAGCAACATCCCCTGCTTCAAATGTTAAATTATTCTTCTCCTCGGCCAGGCAGGGGCTGGCTTTTTTTTTATATATATAATATATGTGCTTTTCTCAGCAAAATAAATCAAGAAGAATTGATAATTTATAAGCTCTTGCCTTTTTCACTGTTCAAAGGGGGGGGGGGAAATAAAAGAATAAGAAGCAAATGTCACTGCTGAAAGAGCTTGTGAAGCGGGGAGGGAGTGCGCAGTTGCGTGCCACGCCGCTCCCCCAGCCCCTGGGCAGCCACAGCGAGAGGAGGGTGAGGGAGCTTCTCCATGCTGCAGGCAGGTGGGTCATGCACTTCTCTGTTTGCAAGTACAGAAGGATAAAGCAGGTCAGCTGTTGCCCCCGGCTTAGTTAGGGAAAGCAATAACCTGTAACTGCTTACTTGGTGCTTCAGCTAGGTCTTTCCTACCACATACCCACAGTGACAGCTATAGATTTTGCAGGGTTCTGGGCAAAAAAATTCAAATGGGCCTTTGTGTTTTATCAGTGGATATACTAGGAGTGACTCACTTCTGCACTCAGCCAGGGCTGCTGGAGCTGAAATTTGAATTCAACCCTGACCACTCCTCCCCCTTCTTTCCGGGCTGGATGGGAGGGGAAGAAACTTGAGCGTGGCTAAACTTGCCTTTAATTGGCCAGGTGATAAACCTTACTCCTTACTCTTCCTTCTCTAGAGCTGAGCCACAATGGTGGCTTTTGAGGCTCCATGAAAGGCTTTAGAAAGAGGAGGGCTTCTTAGCTCCCCCTGCAGTCAGAAGGGAGAAGGGGAGAAACACTCCCCAGCAGTGACTTGAGGGGGCCATACTGTTGTGGGTGGGTGTGTTTGAGAGTGCAGGGAAGTGCTGTCATGGCATAGCACTGTGGTGTGTGTGTGTGTGTGTGTGTGTGAGAGAGAGAGAGAGAGAAGTTGTCATGGTTTGTGGGTGTGTGGGGGCTGAGGGGTCATCACTGCATAGCTCTGTGTGTGTGGTTTCTTATTTAATATTTTTCTCGAGTAGTCATGGGGGCTCTAAGCCAGTTGCCTATTTCTCCCGTGTCTCAAGCTGACTCTACTACACCCCATGCTCTTGCACGCACCCACCAGAGCATCCATCCCAGACTCATCATCTACAACCATGCACCAATACACCACATGCATCTGTTCCCCTCCCACCTGTGCTCACACATTGTCCCCCAGAATTGCAAGGGAAAATATTGAGATAGAACCATCCCTCCTGGGAGCTGTGTCCTAGTTTGGGAATTACAGAAGCCACCATCCTCTTAAAAGAGAGACAAATGTTGTAGCTACACAGAGGGAAAGATAAATAGATAAGGAGACGCTGTGCTTTGAGAAATGGGTGCTACAGATAAATAGTTAGACAGATACTGTAGATAATTACGTAGATAGGCTAGTGCACAGACATGGATAATAACAGTATGCAGGAGTAGAAAGAGAGAAAGATGCTAGTTCCATACCTCCCTTTCTGCTCCCTGAGCAGGCTTCACCCTCTTGAACTCCTTTCTCCCTGAAACAGAGGGTGATTTCAGGTGTGATGGGGCGGCGTTCACCCCGGCACGGAATCAACCTTTTGATTCCCCGCCGGAATCAGCCCATCATGGCCAGCAGATGTGCTGGCTGATTCCGGCAGGGAATCTGGGGTGGGGGCTGTGTGGCACGGTGCAACGTGCGACTGCACAGCCCCGCCTCCCCACGCTCCCCCAGCCACCCGCCCTCCCGGAGACAGGCGGGCGCAGCGGAGAATCGACACCAGTAACAGACGTTACCGACCGCCGATTCCAGGCCGTGGTTCAGCTAATCACGCTTTCGGAGATGGTCCCCGGACCATCCTTGAAAGCGTGGTTATTTTGATTCCTGCTGGAGGTTCACTGTGGTGAACATCTGGCGGGCATCAAACAGACGTTACGGGACCATTCCCCACCACAGGGTATTGACTGTGGTTGAGCGTGATCTCGTAACGTCTGAAAATACCCAGAGTTTCCTTTGTGGGGAGATCACAGAGGCTATCTATGCTACACCAAAGTTGCAGAGAGAGGCAAAAAACTATCACAGTTTGACTGCCAGTCTACTTTGAGGGGAAATTCTTTCCTCACCCTGACATCAGTGATTTGCTCAGGAGAAAACAACTTCCAGAGTTCCTCTCTCCTCAGCTTTCCAGGCTACCCATCTTAAGGATAACTAATTAAACAGGGGGGAAAGTGTCTTGTGGCACCTTAGACAAACAAGAAAATCACTTAATTTTGACATGAGCTTTCGTCAGCAAGAGCGGACTTCCTCAGACAAAAGCTCATGCCAATATAAATAAATTTTCTTGTTAGCCTTTAAGGTACCACAATCCTCTCTCTTGCTGTTCTAAAGCTATAGACTAACCCAGCTATTCTTCTGTAATTAAACAGGGGAGCAGCATCACATGGTTGTGGCCTACCTTGTAACTGCCGCCACCTTAACCCTTGGGCGTTTCCAGATCAGTCGGACATCTGGGCATGCAGGGAAGCCAGTTCTGATAAGCACACGCTTCTGGTCACTCATTAAAACTGTGGGTGTCAATTACGGGCCTGGGGGCCTGCTCAGCCCCTTTCTCCACAAGACAGATTGAGTTTGCTTTGCCAGCCTTAATAATTTGAATAGGGGTGCTTGTTGTCGCAGCCAGTGGCACAGCAAGGCTGTGGGGGGCCCAGGCCAATTATTTTAACAATTTATTTTATTTAATTTTGGGGGCCCAGTCTTAATTATGTCCCCCCCACCCCCAAGGATAAGGTTTTCTAAGCTCCAACCCTCCCCATGCTCCCGACCAGCCTTGGCCTTCTCACGTAAAGGTTTTGGTGCTGCCCTGCTTCCCGGTGAGGCTCCCCCAGAGTGGCAGTCACTCCACCTCGAAGAATGTTTTAGAGAGTTAGTGGGGCTCTGCCCACTCTGAAAACTTCCTCTTTGGCATGATCCTTTGTTAATGGCTTGAGCAACATGAGAGAATTTTCAGAGTGGGCAGGGTTGGTCCCACTCCCTCCCTTGCCCACTCTGAAGGCTTCCTAACAGTGCTTAGGCTGCTTGTAGAGTGCTTTCCCCTTCAAGAGTCCAGGATCTGGGCTCCATAGTAACTATGCCCCTGATCGCACACTACTCAGTGGCGACTGGTGAGTTCTAAGGCTGGTAGGATGGTGGGCCGGGCCAACCCAGCAGTAGGTGGGGCCAGTGGTAGGCAGAGCCAACCCAACGGTTAAGTCAGTGGTGTGGCTTAACCCAGCAGCAGGGAGTTCCTAGGGTTAACATTGGAGGGACATTACATTTGTTAACCCTGAGACCTCCTTGCTGCTGTGTGAAGCTCGGCCACTGGTGGATAGAGAGCTCTTACTGGGGTCCTGTCCACTGTCTGTCTCCCACCAGAAGAGAAATTTTAATGTGAAAATGAAATGTCTTATCGGTCATCCTGAACCCATCCCACAACCCTCACCTAATCAAAGCCGTGAAGCCCGAGGCCGTTTTTAGACATGCGCGGTGGCGCCCGGGCTTGTTTTCCAAAAGAGCCGGCAGCCCGATTTACACGTGACGCCGCGGGCGATGCGCATCCATTTCCAGCCACGAACTGACCGGGTGGGCAATCGAGGCCCAAGTCTACTCTAGCAGCAGACTGGCAAGCAAGGGGCAGATAGATTTATTTATACACTTAAGCAGCCATAGCCAAGCAACAAGAAGAACTAAGACAAGTTTCCCCCTTCCTTCCTCCCCCACGCTAGACAAGAAAATAAGTTCTACACCACACAGCAGCAAGACTCCAATGTCTCCTGAGAGAGTGTGATTCCATCCCACAACCCCCTCCCCACCCAAACAAAGCAAAACCCAAAAATATACTGGCCCTCGGGCGGTGGGCAGAGCAGCAGGAGCAAGCCTCTAGGAAAAGAACTCCCTCCAGTGACGAGGGATGTGATAGAGGATTGATGATGATCAGAAAATTTCTGATCAATGTATTAAATAAAATTTAAAATCCTGCCCCATAGCTGCTGCAACAGCAGAGACGGTCTCTGGGACGCTTGGGGGACAGGTACAGGCAGCCTGGGGTTGGGGTGGAGGGGTAGCCAGGCGGCAGCAGGCAGGCCACGCCACCACAACACACACACTCTGAGTGACCACTCAGTCTCTTACACAAACAAAATGGCGCTAGGCCGAGCCAAAAAAGCCCGTTCTCACACTGCACGCGGCACTCCACACACCGAGCCAGCCCTATCCCTCCCCCTGCACAGTTGCAGTTCCTTCATGCTGCTGCTGTGCAGCCGCCCGCTCACCAGCCTCACCTGGGTGTTTAGGTCTGCTGCCCAGACAGCTTTTAAACTAGCGGCCTATAGGACACTATGAAAGTTTGCCCCGAGGCGATTAAAAGCGAAATTGAATTTCCCCATGCTGCATGCCTGGGCACGCCACCCAGATGCCCAAAGCGCAAATGTCCCTTAAAGGACTCTTTTTAGCACCTTTGCCCAGCGACTGGCATGTCCCCCAGTGACAAAGAGTGCTGGTGCATTCAGCTCCTCCTCCTGGGTGGCCTGGCTCCAGAGCGGCTGCCTCACAGCAAACCTGCGAATGGGCAGATGATTCTTAGCAAAGCTAACGCTCACGCCTACGCAGTTTCACTGCACGCCCCTCCCGCCCGCCCCCCGAAAGTGTGGAGGAAGTGGAACTAATTAGTGTGGCTGCCGGGGCTCCAGCAGCACTTCTGTGGATGCCGCGTGGCCGGTGAAGCAGGCAGATCGGACTTTTTTTTAAATGAGAAGCCTTGTAAGTTTCTGGGGCATCAGGAGGGGCAGTGCCTCTGGTGCCCTGCACTGCACACCCCGCCTTGACCCTACTATCGTTGCCACTGAGGTTTGACTCAGAGGCTCTGGCAATGCCCCAGTTTCTATGAGTCAGCCATGGTCAGGGAAAGAGGAGGTAGGCACATGAGAAAGGAGATGGACCATTGGGGTTTCCAGACCCCTTGATGAGGCCCCACCTCTGTGTAGTGTCATGATGCTTTGTGGGGGAGGGTGTGTCAGAAAGGGGCATGGCAGCTGCCTTGTCCCACTCCTGTTCTGATGTGCCCCCACCACTGGTGGGTGAAAGCAAAGAGGGAGGTGTCAGGTGGTCACCCTTTATCCCGCAATCATTTCAGCTTCCTTGTCGGTGTTGTACAGTTGGCGGCTTTGTGCTTCAGTGGCAGAGGGTAGAGCTGCAGGTTATGTCATATAGACCTGTTTGCTGCTCACTGTTTCAGCATAGGCAACTCTTACTCTCCATTCTCCAGTTTTCTGGCCAACGTGCTGACCTGGGCTAGCTGTCTTCTCTTCTCCGGCCATTGCCACCCTGTGTAACATGGTTACCGTTGGTTTGCTATGGGGTGGAATGCGATCCTAACCTGTTTTGTTTTGTTGATAGGTAAGATAACTAATAGAGAAGGGACTCTCCACAGGTCAGGAGTTTGCTTTTGGTTTGAACAACACTCTTGTAACTTTAGGGCAGAGGAGGGAAACCTCGGGCCTGGGGAGCCAAATGTGGCCCATGACTAGTTTTTATTTAGCCCCTTTCTAGTGCCTGGATCTGGTCCCTGGATCCAGTTCCTATCCCAAAGCACTGAGAGTGTGAGCTCAGGTTAAGGGAGCAGGAATGAGAACACGTACACGAGAATAAGGGACAGATCCATGGCACAGATCCATGAGTTGGACCCTCCTCTTCCTGAGCTGCACCTCACCCCCAACTGCTATGAAACCCTAGAGCTGTATTACTTCCAAAGGGGCCTCTGGCAGGGAAATGATCATTCCCCTCCCTGCTTTAGTATATTAGGTGTTGGACTTAGAATTTGGGAGATCAGGGTTCAAATCCTGTCTTAGCCACGAACGCTCTGGGTGGCCTTGGGCAAGTCATTATCTCTCAGCCTCAGTTCCCCATCTGTAAAATGGGAATAATAATAACCTACCTCCCTTGGTGGTTGTGAGGGTGTACTAGACAAGGATCGTAAAGTGCTTTGAACATTGAAAGTGCTGTAGAAATAATAATAAAGATCCTGGAGTTTGCCCCAGGTGTTTTAGGGCCTCTTGGGTTTGCGGAATTTGGGCTGGGAATCTTTTGAGGACAGACAAGATTTCTAACATTCTGTGCTGGGCCAGAAATAGCACAGGGGAAAGATTCCAGCCTTTCTGCTTCTAATTTCACCTGGCACCAGAAAGTGCAGAAGCAGCTGCCCGGATGAAAGAGGTGAGGTGGGGGGAAGTGTCCTGAAGATTTAAAACCCTCCTGAAAGATGCCAGTCAGATTTGGCTTTAGTCAATGACAAAGAATGATGGAATGTTTGTTTGGGGTTTTTTGGGGAGTGTGTGTACATATTTTTATGATTCCTTCGTGTTGCTGCTATGACTTGGCCCAGGCCAAGGCTGACAACACTTTATGATCTATCCCATTCTGGAAAATGAGTACTATTGAACGAGCAAATTAGCAAGCTGGGAAGGGGCCAGTGCAGGCAGGGCTGGCTGGCTTTTTAAAATTGCACTCAGCCTTTTACTTATAAGCTGCAATCCTCAAACTGGTTACTCTGGAGTAAGTGGTTGGCGGACTGTAGGCCCTAGTTTGCTGGTTCGAGTCTAGTTGTCCAGAAGTCATGCCCATGGGATGGCTGCTTAGGATGGAATGCGCACACTTGACAGGACCTGCCCCGGGGCAGAAAATTCTGGGCACCACGGGGCAATGACGTACGTTAGTGCAGTTGAGGAGCCGTCCCGTTGGATGTGCAGTCCAGGTATGCCTGGGAAACTCAACAAATGGGTGGGTGGGCATCCCTGTCCACGCTGTGCTCCCAGCATGCCGCCCCTATCCATGACGGGCAGCCATGGTAATCAATGATGGTCGGCCATGGCAGCTCCGACCCTGGCCAGGTCATGGTGGGCCACAACAAATGTGACAGGCCAAAACAGGCCACCGGGGAATGGTGGGGTGTGTCCTAGCCTGGGGATATGACCTCGGAGGTGATTCGAGGTCGTAGCCTGGGCTCGCCGCTGACATGGCCCCGGATGATCCCAGGCCAACAGATGTGCCGGTGGCCTGCGGGCAACAGTGGGCCACCATCACATCTGTTTTTATCCAATGCAGCGTGATGAACAAAACTGTCCCTGTTTGATGGATAATAGGAGGTGGGACTCTGTCTGTGGACACCCGTCAGTAGAGTTGCCACATCCCTCCAGGAGGAAATCCAAAGTGTAGGAACAAATGAAAAGCAGAACAAAAAAGTTTTCCTGATTGTTGTTCATCATACCAATCCAAATAGGGCCTGGGCGTTCTGTGCATGTGCAAATTAACAATAACAATAGCAATAATTATTATAGTGTCAGTAGTGTACCTGGCACTGTACAATCAATAGTTAGTTAGGTCCCTAGCACAGGGAGTTTACAGTCTAACAGAGGCAAGGGAACCCATTCTGCTGTGCTGCCTCCCATGGCAGTGGCCGTATGCAAAATGGCGGCACTGTTACAACCACCCCCATTTTATGCAAATGCAGTACAGCCACTGCTATTTTGGACACGGGCTGAAGGGGCAGGCGCCATTTTGTGCCTGCGCAAACAAATGGGATTCTGATTGAAAATTCCGATCAACTGGAATTTTCACCTGGAATTTCGACAGCCATTCTGTTTTTGCACAAGTGTTCGCAAAAAAGGAAGGGCTGTTTTGACCCAGCCCTACCGCAGAGGACAGGGCCGGGGTGGGGTGGGGTGGTAAAGGCGTTGTCATGCTCCTTTTGTGACGTAACTCTGCCTCTTTCAGAGCATTTTGATGTCATGATCCTCCTTGGGAGGGTAGGGTCAGGAAAGGGGGCGGGGCTGTGGGGTCATCATGCCCGTTGGTGACATAACCCAGCCCTTGCAGAGAGTCGTGACATCACAGTCCTCCATAGCAACAGGGCTATATCGTAAAGGGGATAAGAGAGACCCTATGCCCTGCCCCTGTCTAGCATGGCTGCCCTCTGCCACCCCCTGAAATCCCAATTCTCTGGGCTAACCTGGAGAGTAGGTGTGCTTCTCCTGGATCCCAGAGACTCTGACTCAAAACCCAGAGCCTTCAGCAGAAACCCGCAGAGATGGTAAGTGTATTTATCAGGCCCATGCTTGCGTCTTTCTCTGCTCATGGACACTCTCTTCCAGCAGCAGCTCCCCTGATCCTGCCCCTCCTCTCCTTTCCCCAAGCCATGGCTACGAAAGAAAAAAAAGCAGCTTTCTGCACCAGGCAGGTTATTCCTCAGCTAACAGAGGAGTCAGAGATGATTGGCTCCTGGACACAAACGTGCTTGTCAGAGGCTTGATGGGCCGCCCAAGGTCGCCTGGCATTGTGGGTGGAGGTGGCTGAGGGAGGGAGGGAGGCGGTGAGCCGTGTGCTCATGGTTTATGGGCCCCTCGGTGGAACTGGTAGGTGGCCTGGCATAGTGACGGCTCGGGGCATTTAGTAAGAGATTTATGAGCTTGTTATTTTCACAGGCCCTGGAGCAAAAGTGTCTTTAATTAAATTTGGATTCCATCTCTCCCCCCCCCAATCCTCTCTCTTCCCTCGCCTGTTAATTGTTTATCGCGAGGCCAGTGTAGCCTGAGAGGAACAGGTAGGTGTCTCTGCACACAGCCAGAAGCAGGGGGCTGAGAAACAAACAGATGGGAAATGCAACGGAGAGACACATGCAAGGCTTTGCCAGGCTGCCGTGTAATGCCAAGCGAGGGAACCACTGCCTGTCTTCCAGGCCAGCATGGTCTGGCAGTGCCTTGAGGCACCCAGGATCTCCTCTGCGTGGGAAAGGGCTGGGGCATTTTTCGGGTGTTGGGGCCATCAGGGAGCCTGGCTGAGACCTCTTAGGGTGACCTGAAACCTAGGAGAACTTTGCTCTTGCATCTGTCTTGTTGCTGGGAGCTTGTAAGGCTTTGAAGGGCAGTGCTCTCAAATCCAGCTTGTGAGGGGGTGAGGTGTGGGTTTTTTACATTGCTCTGCAGTGCCCCCAGTGGCTAAGGAAGGAGTGTCCTTCAGCCTTCTGTTGGAATGAAAGCCCCCACAAGTGAAGTGGCAAGAAGGAAAACAGAAAGGATTTATTTGTGTGTGGGGTGGTGGTGGGGGTTAATATACGAGAAAAATAAAGGGAGAGCAGATTTGGCTGCTTTAACTCTTCTGCAGATGAGGACAGCTGGAAAGTGCTCCCATCCCAACAGATGCATCAGAGAGCCCTTTAGAGAACTCACCTCCTCCTTCCCAGCCCACCCTACTCAGGGCTCCTAGGTTCTTAACCTTGTTTGTAATCTCCGTACAGTCTCTCAGATAAACACCATGTCTGCCCTGTGATTAAACCCTGGCTCATATCCACAATCCTGTTCAGGTCCCAAGACTCGCTGTCAAAAGGCTCTGGATACGCACTAACGTTGTCCGCTCAATATTGATGATGATTTGCCGCAGGACTCAAATGGGCAAATCCAGGTGTCTCTTGATAAATGGAGGCTTAGTTTCATTCCTGGTTCTTAAGTGCCTCCGCTTCTCACTCAGAAAGAGTCTCTTGTTACCCACTGCCATAATCCCCAAACGATCTCTATCTCCTCAGTGCAGCCATAGACTCATCTAGATCATTGCCTAGGGCTGGAGCCAAATTTGCAAATACATTTTTGTTATTCATTCCCCATCTTGTTGTTGTTGCCATTTGATAACTTGGGTGGGACCGATCCCAAGCCCTGTGAACCGGTGTGCGCTGCCCATGAGACACGCACCCCGGCATAGGGCCCGAGGCGCGTGTGCAAACTGCGCGGTAGCACCTGCGGCATTCGAAACGCATTCAGACTTCTACTGTAGATGTGTTTGTTTATAACTTATTGTATTCCTAATTCCGTGACTATAAGTGATTTTTTGTTATTACTAAGTTATACATTGTAATTTATATAGTCACATATTTTGTTGTTGTTGTTTCCTGTTGATACTATTTTTACCCCTACTTGTGCTTAGTTCAAATCCTGTCTTAGCCATGAGCTCAATGGGGGAAGTTACTATTTCTCAGCCTCAATTTCCCATCTGTAAAAGTATAATATTAGCTTTATTATTAAATTTATCCCTTGTCCTATCTCTAGATCTCAGGGCAGGTTACAAAGTATTTTTTAAAAATAATTCTAATAGATGTGTATAGAAATAAAACCCTTTAAAAATTCCCTGCCCCAAACTCCTCAGGCCCTAACCCTGCCTGCCAAGCACTTGAGTGTGGAGGAGGGGAAAGGTCTTACAGTGCCTCCAGAAAATGCTCAGACTTGGGCTTTGATGTACCTCCAATGGAAGGGAGTTTCACAAGTGTGGAGCAGTCCCCGAGGATGCCTCTCTGAGCGCCCTTGCTATATAGGCATGATACACTGCTGGTATGTGCAAGCAGGTTATCCTGGCTGACTTCGGGAGCCTCAATGGAAGTTGGAGCCTAGGGGAGGAGGCAATCTTTCAGGTATGTGGTACCTGGGACATTTGGGTCTATGGCATCCCTCACAGGGTGGTTGTGAGGATGAACTAGGTAAGAATTGCTCAGGACTTTGAACCCTGAAAGCGTTATGAACATGATAAATAGTAATGCTGAAATGAAATGAATGAAATACGGAATTTAAAAAGTACCAAAGTGAACGAAACACCAAATTCAAAACGGAAATCAATTTCCCCACATTTTTTAAATCCGATCCTGATACGTCACCCAAATGAAGGCAAATTAGTTAAAGTAGATAATTTCATCCCTTCCTGCTGTGAACCGATCTCCCCATGCCCCCTCTGTAGGTTCGTGCCTCCGTGACCTCACGGGGCTATTGCAAGGACACGGCCTCTCCCTTTGACATTCCCACTGTGCGCAAGAAGCCTGTTGCTGAGGCCGCTTCCTATCCAGCGAGCCAGGTTGTTGGGCAGCCCCGTCTGTTGCTGGTTCCTTGTGCTGACCCCTTTTGTTTGTTCAGCCCTTGGTAGCAGACGTGGCTAGGGATGGACGAATAGAACCGAGTTCAGAAATTCGGTTCGGTTCAGTTCAGAAGTTCGGTTCGGTCGACCGAACTATTCGAGTTCGGTCCGAACTTCCGAACAAAGTTCGGAAATTCAAACCCCACTGAACTAAATGGAATATTGTCTTTTAGGGATGGGCGAACAGAGCCGAAATCGGAAATTCGGTTCGGTTCAAAAATCGCATTCGGTTCGGAAGTTTGGTTCGGTCGACCGAACTGGTTAAGTTCGGTCGACCGAACTCCGAACTTCCGAATCACGTTCGCCCATCCCTAGACGTGGCACGAAGCATAGGAATCCTGGACAGCCCCTGTCCTGTCCTGTCCACCAGCCTGCTCAGTCTGTTCCACGCCCCCCCTCCCCCCCGATGTCATAGATTCTACTTCTTGATCTCTCTCCCCTGCTTTCCTGCTTCTTTGGATGGGGCATATGGCCAAGTCGTATGGTCTCAGCACATGCTTGGCTCTGACTTTGTGTCACAAAGATGTTGTCATTTGTCTTATCATAAGCTACAAAAACAACCGGGGGGTGCGGGGAGGGAAATTATCTCCTAACGTAAGAGCCTCTGTCTTGGGGAGGGGGTGGACTCAACACATATTGATGTGTTGCTTGTGCAGAATGACAGATGCTGTCCTTTGCATCCCCTTAATTAGTCATGAAGGTAAATGTCGAACGCCTCTGCTTTCCTCTGCCCTCCTGGCTGTCAGTGTCTTCCCTCCCACCAGCTTTCAGGATGTTGACAAGGTAGCTGGGAAGGTCTTGGAAAGCGTGCATGGAAAGGGGTGAGTGGCTGGGGATGGAGGCAGGCGGGGAGAGGGAGAGTGCTCTCTCTTTCAGACTTGTATCATGTTAAATACAGAAGCAATGAAGAATTGGCCATCTCAGGAGAAGCAGGAGAAACTCTTGGCTCCAGATCAAGAGCTCATTCTACTCTTCATGTCTGGAGGCCAGGTTGGCCAATATGCTACCAAGCTTAGGGGTGATCAGTTCCCCATCCTGAACTCCTCCTGAAACTGTCTTCTTCCTTCCCTGCAACAGGGGTTTCTCAACTTTTGTTGCTTTCATTTGGGTAGATTGCTAACAAGGGGCTGATAGTGCTGCCTTGGGACAGTGCAATAGGTAGCTCCCCAGGAATGTGACTAAAACCCATGGGTCAATAAATATCCATTCCATGAGTAAGAATTCCTGGATGTCTACTGAGCCACTGTAGGGGAATTCTAGTGAGGCAGTGTCGTCCAGTGGTCAGGACATTGGCCTGAAGTCTTGGAGGACCCAGACTTCCATTCCCATCTCTGCTATTGACCCTTGTGACCTTGGGCAAATTATTTCACTTCTTGGTTCCCATTCCATCCTTTACTTTTGGCCACAGTCCTCCAACCAGTAAAGTCAACGACAAAACGCCTATTGACTTGAAAGGTGGAGGATTTGAACACTTTGTTTTGTCTACTTAGACTCTAAGTTTATGAGAGCAGGAACTGTCTTTTACGTGTCTGTGTAACAGCTAGAATAACAGGTCAGCTGGGAGTGCCCTCTTGCATATACCATCCGCTCGTCAAGTTCATAAACAGGCCATGTGCGTTTCGCCTGAACAGTCAGATTTATTCTACCCCCTATTGTGCATGCGCAAAATGGCAGTGCAGTGTATTCTGCCATCCACGGTTATGCACATGTACAGTAGGAGGCAGAATCATTCTGTCAGAACTTCAGTTGGAATTCTGCCATGGCTTAAATCCAGGGCAAAATTCCGACTAATGTTCCAAAAATGAGGAAAAATGCCATGAAGACCAAGGGGCTGTTTCAATTTGCCTCCCTAGACTGTAACAGATCTAGGCCAAATCAGCAATCGCAGGGAGAAAGGCAATCTCTTTCTGGTCTTGATGCTTTGCCTCAATTGGATGTGGTCTAGAATCAAAGTCATTCTTCCGTGCCAGCACTCTTTTCTCTGGCTGTTGCGGTGTCGAGTCTCAGGTTGGGAGGATGGCAGACTGTTTCAGGTGGAGCTGAAGTGACATTGCATGGCTGAAGGGCAGCGAAAGGTGTTGTGGGGGCAAACAGAATGATCCCTCCTCTAGCCGTGCCATGGCAGACGGTGCCCTGGCCTTTTCTTTTATTTAAATGGAGGCATCGTTCCCTACTGACCTCCAGCGAGAGCCGTGGTGCCTGCATGTTTGTGCGCCTGTTAGGAGGGGAGCGTGCCGTACTGTTTAGAAAGTGAAATCCCAAACCCATGGGGGAATTAATCATTTTATATTCTGGACTCTTGCCTCCTGACTGATCTATCTGAATTACAGATTAACTGGCAGCGCAGGGACACTGGAATCCATTTAAATGAATAGCTCTCTAATTTATTAAAGGGTTTGTTTAGGCTGGTGGTATCAGCAGTGCATCAAATTCTTGGAGTAGCAGCAGACTACGTTGGGCCTCCTCCATCCCCTTCCCCTTTGCTCCCTGCATATTTTATCTCCTCTCTCTGAGCTGAAAGGAGATGGGTGAGTGGGTATTGGGGGGAGGGGGGGCTTTCAGAAATCTATTGAGCTGCCAGATAGCAAGGCTGAGTTCCTCTAGTTTGTTTCTTTCCCTGCTTAGCAATTAGCTCATTGGTAGCATTTGGTTTCTGAGCCATTCTCTCTGAGCCAACTTTGTATTCTCCTTCTTGACAGATTAGGAGGGGTGGGGGGAGAGGGACAGAGGAATCAGACATGACTGAATAGACCAGGCTCCAATTAACATGATTATTCCATGCCTGGTACCCAGTATTAGTTATTGCTTTTAACCCATAGAGACCGGCTTTCCAGCCTGGAAATCTAATTCCATTTCAAGGTCTCACATCCACGGCTGAAAGGGATAAAGTGTGAAGTCCAGAAAAAGAGAGACATGCCTATGGGGACGCTACATTTGCTGCCCACATCGCAAGGGCCAATATGCTATAAATTGATTTATATGTTTGGATTTCTGTTATGCCCTATCCCAAAGCCATGGGCTCGGGATTACAGATAAAACCAGATATGTACAAATATTTTAAAAAACAGTCAATAAAACCAATTAAAATATACTCACCCTTTAATCACCAGCTACTAATAACACCACCTCAACACAAATGTTTTACATTGTTTCTGGAAAAGACTCATAGGTTTGTGATCTCGGGGGTAGGGGGAAAGGAATTCCAAAGCCAGAAATTGACCATGGAGAACCCCTCTGACCACCCCCATGCTATCCATATTTTAACACACGGTGAGCATGGGTAGAAGGCTGCTGTAGTTGATGGAACATAGGGCCTGGGAAGATATAGGCACCTAAATTAGAGATGGAAAGAGCCTATGCGAATATACAGACTGTCTCCAACACAGCTTTATTATAGGGCTGAACCAAAACAGCCCTACCATCTTCACAGAATTTTTCCGCACTCTCAAAATGTTAGTCAGAATTCCAACATGAATTTAATCTGTTGTGAAATTCAGTCAAATGAACTTGCCTCCTACTGCATGTGCATAAAATGGCGGCACTCTACACTGGGCCGCCATTTTGAGCATCCACAGTATGGCCACCACCATTATTGCGCCTGTTATTCTGATTGTTCTGGAAAAATACGGATCAGATCATATTTCACCCGACTGAAACAGCCAGATCTGTCTAAACCAGAATCTGGGCTGAAATTTCTATTTAACCCCAGTTTATTGCAGAACTAAATTGAATATCCGAGTCAAATGCCAAACTCAATGATTTTGAGCTGTCTGTTTTATTTGGGATGAAACAGATACAGAACACAGTTCTTTTCCTGCTTTGTTCAGTGAAAGAAGTATTTGGAGTATTTGGGCCATTTCACCTATCTTAGTATTTCATTTTGGCTCACTTGGCTATTTGGTTATCACTAAAAAAAAACACCAGCCAAAATGACCAAAAGGAATAACTGAAATAACCAAGGTACCTCAAATAAAATATTGATGTGGACATAGGGCTGAAACGAGATCTCACAAAAGTGAGAAGTCTCATTGAAATTCTGGTTTTCGGTTAGTCTCAAATGAACCAAGAACCGGGACTGTCTTACCAAGCTCTCGATGAGAAAATAAAAATAAAATAATAATTTTAAAATTGCACGTGCGGAAAATTACTTCTGGACTGTTGTTTTGCGCAGGTGCAGTGACTGCTACCCTTAACCAAAATTGCAACAATAGCGTTGCTGCCATTTTGTTTAAGGGCCGAGGACATTGTGCGCATGCGCAAAAGTCTGTTGGCAATTTTGGACATGCACAGTCTGCTGTTTCAGTTCAGTTTTGTTTCCCCTAGTGTGATCTCATGCTTTGGCTGTCCTATAGTGTTAAACAGCTCTAGAAAAGTAGACTCCACAATCCCCTTGCTAAACAGCTCTTCAGGTTCATATGCCCCACTGCCAAGAAGCTTTCCCTGGTATTGAACGTCTTCAGCCCTCAAAGCCAGGAGATCCTGTGCTCTAGTGCAGTGGCTGAACAGGTTAGATTGCCCATCAGTTCATTGTGGCACATGGTAAGACGTTTCGGTGATGAATGCACAATGCTGGCAGATCTTGAAAGACTGTCACACTCTGAAATCTGAAGTCGTTTTCTCTTTAAAGGCAGCAAAGCCACATACTGTCTTTGTATCTAAATATGTGTGGCGGGAGTTCATTTCTTTCACTCCCTATTGTCTCGGCGCTCGCTTTGAAATTTTCAAAACCTCCTTTTATTCCCCCCCTCCCCCGATCAGTTTCAACCTGTTCCTTTTGGCAAATACTGATTTTTCTCCCTTGCAATTCCCGTGGAGCTTGGCATTCCAAACATCGCTTTTTGTTTATCTCCTTGTGCATGCGTCAGGCTGACCAACGAGACTGGCACAGCATATGGAAACCAGCAGGGGGAGCCCAAGAGACTCCATAAACAATGACTTGCTTTCCTTTCCAATTTGGATGGATGTTGATTTGGTTGGATGTCATGTGGGGCAGAGGGTGAAACTATTTCTATTCTGTTTATACTCAAGAAGGGACCCATCTGATTCCAGGTCCTAGCTGCATCCCAGTTTTAAATACATTTTGTTTGATTAGGAACCAAAGATATATTTTAGGAAGGAGTAGCCATGTGAAAAGTGAAAAGTCACTCCCTTCTATCTCCCTCCCTCCCTCACTGTTTAAAATATAACAAAAAGGAAAAAGGTGTCTGCCTTGGAAGTCCAGTCTGTTAACCCCACAAACATGGGGGAATTCAGAGAGGCCAGTGGAATACGCCTAGGTGCTGGGAGAGATGGTCAAGGGGCTATGGTCGTGATAAAGATTATGAAACAAACATTCACATATATGATGTGAGCGCTGGATGTTAGTATTTTGTAACTATGTTTGGTGTCATCCCAGTCAGAATTTTGGTTTTGCTTCTGTTGCAGTTGCCTGTTGTTTCTGAGATGATGTCTCTCTCCTTTGCCTGTTGATGACTTTTTATATAGCTCTTCTTGATCCATCTATGGCTTTCCCTAGATTTGTGTGCCTAGCTTGTCACGGAGTCCGTGGCTTTGGCAGTGACACCCCCTATTGAGTTGCTAATCTGTCTTGTTGATTCAGCCTATCCCTCAGTTGTATCTCTTCCATGGCTCTCATTCAAATGTTTGGCTTTATCACTACATAGCTAATAAGGCATTTCATATTTCACGCGTTTACATTCCTCTCTGTTCTGAGTGGTATGACACCAAACATGGTTATAAAATATTAATATACAGTGCTCACATCATATATGTGTATGTTTCATGTGTGTGTGTATGTTGGTTTTATAATCTTTATCACAAGTGGTTGCACCCCTCCTGCCTCCCACCTTGCCCTGCTGCTTCTGAACATCAGAATATCACACATTCCGCCTTCACCCTGCTCTTTTCTGACATGACTATTTACTCTTTCCCAAACATTGTGATGTCAAAATACTCAGAGGTGTGGTCATGGTAGAAAGGACCAAGTCAAACTGGCTCTCCCGCCCTCTGCCTTCCCCAAACGTAATTATACTGGCGTTCTTGCTGCCAGGCCCCTGTTCTGACCCCTAATTTGTCAGCTCTTGCTTTGGTTTGAATTAAACATCTGAGAGATTGGGGGAGGGGGCTGGTACTGGGGGCGGATCCAAAGTGTCTCCTTTAGGAGAGAGAGACAAAAAGATGGTTATTCAGCTGTTTGACACCCCTGTTCACCCCAGTCCTGTCACGGGAGAGACCGAGGCAGAGACTAGTGTGTTTGCATTTGGCTGTGGGTGGGGGGGGTCTTTCCTAAAAACATCAGAATTGTGGTACCCGAATCCTTTTTGGGTGGATCTGGTACTAAATGGTGCCATCTTAGAACCCAATGAGTTATTCAAATGACCATTACCCAATTATCAGTTTTTCATTACCAAATTACCATTATCTCCCCTTTGCACCTTTTTACCAATTACCAATTTACCATTTCCCCCTGTCAATTTACATTCATATATTGATCCATGTCAGAAAGACACTAAAACGGTAACACACTGAGTTGGAATGGGTCAGTAAAATGGGAAGTTGGTAACTCTGTAACATCAGTAGTCCCTGTTGGTTAGGACTGTCAGGTTCCTGTCTCAGTATTTGGATACCGATCAAGCATCGGATAGGCTACCCAAAATATCGGGTATTACCTGTAGGTATAAAATTTCTCTCTCTAATCTTTTTGTTACTTTAAAGCTTCTTCCCCCCCACCCCCCATGCACACTTCCCCCTCTCCTATCACCCCATTTTCAGACTTGAATAGAATCCCTAAGCCCAGATAGCAGCAGAGGATATGAAATATCCCATCCCTAAGTGGGTGGCATGGGCTCACTTGGGATCCCAGCCTTCACTTTGGGAATCTGTTGTAAAGGATTTGAACAAGCTAAACTGAGCTGCTTTAGACTTGGCAAATAAATTATATCCTGACCTGAGACAAGTAAAGGTATGGCGTTGGTTCCCCAAAATTTGGCCACACAAATGCTCTCTTGATTTATGTGCACACTAACTGTGCTTGGATGCAAAGCAGAGCTAAAATGAGCATCTCTTTCAACAGACCCTACTTAGGAGGGACGGCCCCCTCTTTGTGTGCTGAATCCCACTGTCCTCCTTTCAGGGGGTCAAAGTGCCTCCTTTAGAGGAGAGAGACAAAAAGATGGTTATTCAAGTCTCAGGCATCTCTTTCCTGGTTGCCTCCCATTAGGGTGGCCATACCTCCCCTTTAAAATAGGACACTTATGAAAAATAAGTGGGATTGCAGGGTTGCATTGGTTCCAGTGCAGCCCTGCAGCATGTATTTTTCATAAATGTTCTCTTTTAAAGGGACGTTATGGCCTCCCTTACCTCCCAGGAAAAACACTCGAGGAGACAATGGAGAGATGATGGAAGGACACGAAACGAAGTGGAAATTGGAATCATAGGCAGGAGAGCTTCTTTATGGACTTGCAGTGTTGGAAGGTGTGTCTATACACTCGTGTACATTTGAGAGGGGGCGGAGCTTTTTCACCAAAGGGGAGGAGCTTCTCCTTTCACTGCTGGAAATATTGAGAGGTGTGAATGAAAACCCAATAGAATGGCTAAAAAACCCATCAAATCTATTTCTACCAAACCTAAAATGGCAGTTCAGATAATAACCAGTATACATTTATGCTTCATTGGGTATTTGTTTTGATTATTCCACTTTAATTCCTCCCCCCCCCAAAAAAACCCGTTGTTTCTTCTAAAGGGGTGAGGGGGAAGGGTCATTTTGGTTATGGCATTTTAGCAATCTTAGCATTATTGTCCACGTGATATTGTCAAAAATGTACCCAAAATAACTGATCAGCTGAGATATAGTGGAACCAAAAAGCCAAACAGAGTATTTATTTTTTATTTTATTTTCAAAAAGGGGATATGAGAGTACCTGTTTTGGTCATGGATATTATTTGGGTACTTAATGAGCTGCCTAAAAATGAGAATAACGTGAAGAATAAACCCACGTGCTAATGTATAGTCTCAAAAACTATACTTGCGAACAACCACTTAGAAACACAGATTGTCATTTCTGTGACCATTTATACCGGCATAAAAATGTTAATGTTTTCACCATTAACAACCCCCCAACCCCCCCCCCCCCCACACACACACACATTTTGACAGAGCTAAAAACAGTTTGACTGAAAACATTCAACTGCTTTGTTGGATAGTGGAGAGATTGACTATTTTGGTTTCATGGCTTTCGTGGCGTGTACAATGTAAACAAAGACCATCAAATAAGTGGCACAAAGTAAATTAGATTCAGAAATCTGTTTCCATTTGAATCCTCTGTTTTGAGAACGTGAGGGGGAGAGTAAGTAATTATTTTGAACCGTTTTTTTTTTTTTTTTTTTAATCTTGACAGAAAGTTGTGTCAAAATAGGGAGGCCTGAAAATTAATGCATTTCATAATGACAGCTAAATCCCTTGCTTTTCTCAGAGACTCATAAATCGACCTATGGGCAGGGGATGCGTGGCTCCAAAGGTCTCTAGTTACCATTGGCGGGAATATGACGGTTCTGCACACGGAGTCTTCTCTCAGTGAAGAACGCCCTGGTGTCAGCATTAAGTGATGTAGGGTAAAGATAGCCTTGTCAGGGTAATTGATCTTGAGTCATTGCCTTTCCTGTCAGGGCTGTCTGTCTCCTTACCCATAATCCTCGTCACTTTGATGGCCCATCAGGAATATGGGACTTGGCCCAGCTTTGCCTTCATCCAATAACATTATGAAATTGATACTGACACTTACATTGGCACTAATTTCTATAAGAGATTGGAGCCAGAGGACAAATGGTTTACTTACATTGCAGCTCAACTTTCCAAGTAGATAAAGATGGCCCAACACTAAGTCCACTGTGGCCGGTTTGGGGGCAAAAGGGATTTGGGGCGGGGGAGAGTGGGCATGGCAACAGAAGGGAAGGAGAGTTAATGCTGCGTACTGATGAAGATGAAAGATTTATTTATTTATTTATTTCATTATATTTTTATCCTGCTCTTTTCACCTCTGGCAACCCAGAGTGGCGTACAACACAAAAATTTCACAGTCAAAACATACAAAATATAAAAATACAAAAGTCAAATAAAATAATAAATAATCAGTACCAGGACAACACCCCTCCCCCCCCCTGCCAAAAGCCTGATCAAAGAGCCAAGCCTTAAAATTTCGGCGGAAGGCCAGAAGATCCGGACTGAGACAGACCTCCACCAGAAGGGCATTCCACAGCGATGGTGCGGCAGCCGACAATGCCCGCCTGTCTCTCCAGCCTTGTTGATAACACAGGACCTCCAGGTGGGTGTCCCTAGACGACCGCAAAGGCCACCCTGGGTTCTGGGCGAGGTGAGGCATGCTTTCAGATAAGCAAGGCCTAGACCATGTAGGGCTTTATAGGTCAAAGCCAGCACTTTGAATCGAGCCCGGAAGACAATCGGCAGCCAGTGCGGCGCACAGAGCACCAATGTTATGTGCTTCCTGCGGCCGTGCCCATAAGGAGATGAGTCACTGCATTCTGCACCAGCTGCAACTTTCGAACCATCACCAAAGACAGCCCCACGTAGAGCGCATTGCAGTAGTCTAGCCTCAAGGTGACACATGCATGGATGATAGTGGCGAGATTGGAGTCTGAGACATATGGGCGGAACTGCCTTACCAGATGTAACTGATGGAAGGCACTCCTGGCCACAGCCGACACCTGGAGATTCAGGCACAGCTGCTGATCCAGGGGCATCCCCCAGACTCTGCACAGATGGAACCCATGGAGGATGGATACCCCCAATAATGGGACAGCCACCTCCCTCAGACTATCACACACACCCGCATCTTCTCTGTCTTTTCAGGATTGAGCTTCAGCTGACTTCGCCTCATCCAGTCCCCCACAGCTGCCAGACACTGTGACAGCAGGGAGATAGCAGGACCTGGGTCCGATAAAAAGGACAAATACAACTGGGTGTCATCCGCGTATTGATGACAACGGACCCCCAGCTGCGCATGACCTCCCCCATGACCTCGGCTTCATATATACGTTAAACAAGAGAGGGGACAAGATGCAACCCTGCTGCATTTCACACGGGAAGCCCCCTGGGGCAGATGTATAATTCCAGAGTACCACCCGCTGGAATCTACCTGTAAGGTAAGAATGGAACCACTGCAAAACAGTTCCATCCAGCCCAGCCAAATCTCGCAGGTGAGTCAACAGCATCTCATGGTTCACAGTATCAGAGGCCACTGACAGATCTAGTAGAGCCAGAAAGGTCATGCGACCACTATCCAGTTCTACAAGGAGGTCATCCATCAAGGCCACCAGTGCTGTCTCCGTGCCATACCCCAAATGAAAGCCAGTGTGTGTGAGATCCAGAAAACCGATGCAATCCAGATGCATCTGTAGCCGATGGGCTACCATCCGTTCAATAACCTTCCGTAAAAAGGGAAGGCTAGAGATAGGTCGGTAACTCACAGGGGCATCAACGTCAAGAGATGCTTTATTGAGGAGAGGACGGACCACAGCCCCTTTCAGGCACTCTGGCACTCTTCCCTCCTGAAAGGAGGTGTTGATAATCCCTGCCAGCACCACCCCCAAGGTCTCCCTGGCAGCTCGTACCAGCCAGGATGGGCACAGATCTAATTCACAAGTTGTGGCCCCAACAGACCCCAGGGCATCCGCCGCATCGGCAGACGTCTCCACTGACCAGACACGGTGTTCCCCACCTCTGGCTCTGCCACTGTATCGAAAGTGGTGGAGTCAAAGTCATGCTGAATGCGAGCTATTTTATCCACAAAGAATGCCAAAAACATGTCACATTGGGCTGTGGAAAAATCTGGATCCAGATGGAGAGAAGCTGGACCGACCAATCCTCTTACCATCCAGAACAGCTCCGCTGGACACAACTGAGCGGATGCTATAAGGGAAGCAAAGAACCCCTTCTTTGGTGCCGATACAGCCATGGTATAGGCTTTCAACCATGCTCTATGCTGAAGCATATAGAGTGATCGACCTGGACATGAGTATGATGCTACCGGCGCTCTAACCACTGGGTCAGTGGGTCTCCCTCTTCAGCTGCCACAGATCCTCCATAAACCATGGGGCCCTGCAGTGCCGAAGTGTCAGAAGCGGATGCCTAGGAGCCACCTGGATCAATGACTTCAGCCAACCAGCTATTCCAAAATGTCACAAGGTCATTGATGGAGTGACCGTCAAGATCTCCAGATATCTCCCCCAGAGCATTCCAGAAACGTATTGGATCCATAAGTCTCCAGGGGGCGGGCCATCCGAACAGACCTTTCATTCCTCTGGTCAGGTAGACACACCAGGACGGAGGTACGCAGGAGGTAATGGTCTGACCATGGCAAGGGTGTGCACTCCACACACCTTATCAATGGACCTCCTGCCTCACGGTCAGTACAAAATATCAAGTCCAGGTTATACCCCCCTCATGCATCGGGTCCACCACCACCTGGTACAGTCCCATGGTTGCCATAATGGCCATGAATTCCTGCTCCTCTCCATGCAATCCAACCTCAGCGTGGATATTGAGATCCCCCAGGACAATAAGCCTGGGTGACCTCAAGACCACATCAGAGACCAGAGCTGCTAGAGCAGACAGGGATGATGTTGGGCAGTGGGGTGCACGATACACCAACAAAACTTCCAACTTGCCCCTGGCCGGGGCCTCTGGCCCGTTTTCAGCCAAATTGATCACGAGAGGCTCCATTTGCACTGAATACCTCCTTGCCACCAACCCCTCCTTAAAATTAATGGCTACTCCCTCCCCCCGCCCCCCCAACCTTAGGTCTGGGCTGGTGTTGGACCGAGTACCTGGCCGGAACAAGGTCAGCCAACACAAGTCCTGACAATTAGCCCAGTTAGATCTCAGTCACACAGACAAGATCGGCTTCCCAGTCCAAGATGGACTCATGAATGATGGAAGACTTATTAGCAACTGATCTCGCATTGAGCAACACCAACGACAGACCCAGGTCACTGGATATCTTGACCACCCTGTTATCTGAACCCAGGGTTTTCCAAGCTAAATTATCTACCTGTTTGGGACATTCTAAGGCTGAAAGCAGATTTTTGGCCGGGTTCCAATTCTGACAGAACCGAGCATTTTGTTTGAACTCAGACCTAATGGAAAAAGAATAGCCGCTTGCATGTATGAAAAAATGGTGGCTGCCATTCTGCACATTTTGCGCATGGGCCTAATCGTAGCCACCATTTTACTTGTGCGCAAAAGATTCCGGTCAGAATTCCGGTGGGAATTCTGGTACACCATTCCAAGATCACAGAACGTGTCCATGAAATCGCAATGTCTTCCTTCAATCTGGCCTTAGGATGGTCCTCTTCTTTGATGACCAGAAGTTTGGAGAACAGATAAATGTAGCGGGGCTGCTAAGAGCTGATGAAGGCTTGTTGCCACAGTGACTTCTGTCAGACCGTTATTACTGTTCATTTTTAACCTCACCCAAAATGGAATAGCCGAAAACCTGAATGAGTGAGGATCCGTTTTGGTCACAGGTATTGTTTGGGTACCTTAAAGGATACCTGAAAATGTGACTAATCCCCATGAAAAATAAACCCATTATAGATTTTAGCTCTGCCTTTAACTGTGGCTGCCTTGCACGGCAGAATCTAAAGCCTGCAGAAAGCATCACGGAAGTAGCATGGATTTATTTGTCTGTCTTAGATTGTAAGCTCCCTGGGGCAAGGGCCCTGTCTATTTTCAACAATTGTAAAGTGCCAGGTACATTGCTGGTGCTATATAAATATTACTTCCTCCTCCTCAATAATTTGCTGTGTGTGAACGCTCCTATCATGGGATAAACCCATGGTGACCACTGAAGTTCTGCTTGTGGTGCTTCCTTTCTCTTTGTGTGGGCTTTACCACTAGAAAACCATGACGTGTGAAAGTACTCCATATTGTCTTAATGTCCCTTCACTTGGATGCAGTCCTCCTGAGACATATTTATTTATTTATTTATTTATTTTATAAATTTGTACCCCGCCCTTCCTGCAAGCAGCCCGGGGCGGCTTCCAACAATAAAATATAATACATAAAAGCAATTTAAAACCATCAATAACCATACAAAATCATTAAAACAGGGCTCAGGATCTTCATTTAAACAATAATAAATAAACAATGAATAAATATATTGATGCCCAGCTAGTGGGGGAGGCCCCAGGTGCCGTCTGATCTGTGTTTGTAGAACTGGTCTGCATGCCAAGCAACCACTGTTCCAGCTCAGCTCTTTGTGTCGGTGTGTGTGTGTGTGTGCGCACTCGGGAGGCAAGTCTTGGTTACAGCGTTCATCAGTTTGTCACGGTCTCGCTCTTCCATGGCTGGGGGCCAGGAAAGAGGATAAAAGCCTTAGGCCAATGATAAATTGAAACTGTAGAAAAGGAAACGTGCATGTTCAGCCCTGAGCAGTCGACTCCATTTCCGGGGAGATGGTTCCCTTGTGGGTTAGTCGTTTGGCTAGAATCATTCACCTTTAGTGCCGCAGGGACCCCTTTGGGTGTGAATGGACTGTAAGAATAGGAATTGCCAGGAGCAGGGCCAATCACGGGTCACTGGACTCAGTAGCATGCCACCGTGTAGAGCGTCTGCAATGGGGAGCGGGTTTTTTGGTACATGTTGAACGTGCATGGGTGTACGTGTGTCAGTGGCAGTGAAATTAATATGGAAGTCCATATTTGCAAATTCAATTTGCATATTCTTTATCCCCCTCCTCCCCTGTCATTAAGCCTAGTTCATGGACCTGTGATTTCTCGACTTCATGAATTCATTCATTCCTGTCTCTTCCCTCGTCCATTCTTGTAAATTCCAGAGCAGAGACTTGTTTCTTATCACAACTGTTCAGCCATAGACCTGCTGCCAGTGCTAAATAAATAATAATATTCAGCCACAGGGCAGAGTATCTGGACTATCTTCTGCCTGTGAAAACCATGTATTCACCTACTTCTTTATTTGTTTATTTGTTCTCCAGTACTTTGTTCATTTCAGTAGCGCTATTAAGTGCTAAATGGGACTACTGATGGCACCGAAGAATGAATAAACAAAGGGACTCAAGTAATCTGATGAAAATTTCTGAAATGAATATTTGGTTCAGTAAACAAAGCAGGAAGTGAACATCATTATGAATATTCCTTTCAGCCCTAGTGGGTGAATGTGCTTGCATATGATCATCACGTGCGTGATCATGCCTGCCAGCTTAAATAGATAGGAAAGTGCTTAGCAGAGGGCAGTAAATACAGTGGAACCTCATAACATGCATCGTTATAGCACAGATTTGCTTGTAATGCAGTCGTGACCCTGACTCTTTTTTCTTCTTCTCCTTTTTCTTCCCCTTAAGCACGTTTCAGTGTTTGACCCATCAGTGCACGCGCAGCCAGGAGATTTTGCATTTTTCATTATAGCCGGAAGGTTATAACATGGTCATGACCATGGTGCTCAAATGCCACGTTATAGTAGTATTATTAACTTACATTTCTATGCTGTCCTTCTCCAAAACAAACTCAAGGCAGCTTGCAAACAAAAATACAAAATGTAGCAATTCTCTCCCATGCTTCATAACCTTTTGCGACTGTAGATCCAACAAAACATTACAATTTCAAATTTAAAACACTAAGAATCTAGCCCATGCAAATCCCACTCTCATGCACATGAGTCTTGAAATGGGTACCTAATTTGGTACATATTTATTTTATATTTATTTATTTTACAAATTTATATCCCGCCCCCTCCTGCAATGCAGCTCGGGGCGGCTAACAACAACAATAAAACAATTAAAATTCACTTAAAATATAAATATAAAATACATCAATAAAACAGGGCTAGAAAACAAATAAATAAATGGATAAATGGGCGGGGGATTAAAATCACCCCCCCCACCCTCCCTCCCAAAGGCCTGGGCAAACAGCCAGGTCTTACAGTTCCGCCGAAATGTCAAAAGGCTTGGGGCCAGGCGAGCTTCCTCCGGAAGGGAGTTCCACAGCCGCGGCCCTACCACCGAGAATGCCCGCTCCATCGTGGCCCCCCGCTTAACACGGGGGACCTCCAGGAGGGCACCCCCGGCAGACCGCAGGAGTCGTTCCGGGGCGCGAAGGGCGAGGCGGTCCCTAAGGTAAGAGGGGCCAAGGCCGTATAGGGCTTTATAGATCATTACTAGGACCTTGAACTTGGCCCGGCACACTATCGGCAGCCAGTGCAGCGCTCGGAGCACCGGTGTAATGTGCTCCCGGCGACCCGTCCCCGTAAGAAGACGGGCCGCCGCATTCTGCACCAGCTGCAGCCTCCGGGCCAAGAACAAGGGAAGCCCCACGTAGAGCGCGTTACAGTAGTCGAGCCGCGAGGTGACGAAGGCATGGATGAGGGAGGCCAGGTCCGGGCCAGAGACATACGGACGCAGCCTACGTACCAGATAAAGCTGGCGGAAGGCAGCCTTAGCGACTGCCTCCACCTGCCGCTCCAGCCGCAGGTCTGCGTCCAATATGACCCCCAGACTCCGGACCTGCTGAGCTACAGGGGGGCAAACCCCCCCAACCAGGGGGGCCACCACCCCCTTCGCCCTCCCCACCACCATCACCTCCGTCTTATCTGGGTTGAGCTTCAGTCTGCTCCGCCGCATCCAATCCGCCACGGCCTCCAAACATTGGGATAGCACCGAGACAGCAGGGTCTGGGTCGGTAGAAAACGAGAGGTACAGCTGAGTATCATCAGCATACTGGTGACATCGCACCCCGAACCCTCTCACGACCTCCCCCAAGGGCTGCATATAGATGTTAAATAATAATGGAGACAAGATCGATCCCTGCGGAACGCCACACGGTAAGGCGCGGGGGCTCGATGTTTCCTCCCCCAACACCACCCGCTGGCTCCTCCCCGAGAGGAATGAACGGAACCATTCAAGAACAGTCCCGTCCAGACCCCCCCGGTCACGCAGTCGTCTCAACAGCAGCCCATGGTCCACGGTGTCAAAAGCGGCCGAGAGATCGAGCAGGATGAGAAATGTCGAACATCCCGCATCCATCTCCCGGCGGAGGTCGTCCACCAAGGCCACCAACGCCGTCTCGGTGCCATAGCCGGGGCGGAACCCAGATTGAAAAGGGTCAAGGAGCCCGATATTATCTAGATGACCCTGGAGCTGGAGCGCCACTGCCCGCTCAATAACCTTCCCTAAAAAGGGAAGGTTAGAGACAGGTCGGTAGCTGGCGAGCGCGTCTACGTCCAACGATGGTTTTTTCAGCAGGGGGCGCACCACAGCCTCTTTTAAGCAAGGCGACAACCTCCCCTGCCGAAGGGACGCATTCACCACCCTCGCCAGCACCGTCCCCAACGTCTCCCCGGAAGCTTTTATTAACCAGGACGGGCATGGATCTAGTTGACAACACGTGGCCCTCACAGACCCCAGGACATCCACCACATCGGCAGGCGTCACTTCCTGAAACTCACCCCATAAAGATGGACCAGACGGACCCTCCGCCCCCCCGCGCTCTTCCCCTACTGCTATCAACCCAGCGTCGAAATCGGCCTGAATCCGAGCAATCTTGTCTGCGAAGTAGATGACAAACTCCTCACAGCGGGCCCGGGACAAGTCCCCATCCAGGCGGAGGGAGGCCGGACTAACCAGCCCCCGCACCACCCGAAACAGCTCCGCTGGACGCGACTTCGCAGACGCTATGAGGACGGCGAGGAATTCCTTCCTCGCCGTCCTCACAGCCTCCACATAGGACCGCAAATGGGCCCTATGGAGAAGACGATCGGAGACAGACCGAGTCCGACGCCAGCGTCGCTCTAGCCTCCTGCCCACACGCTTCATACACCGCAGCCCCTCAGTAAACCAAGGGGTCCTGCGGTGACGAGACCGAGGCAGAAGGCGCCTCGGAGCCACCCTGTCAATGGCCTCCTCCAGCAAGATGTTCCAATGCCGGACCAGCTCATCCACAGAGTGACCGTCCACATCCAGGGTAAGCTCCCTCAGGACCTCCTGGAACCGCTGGGGTTCCATCAGCCTCCGAGGGCGGACCATCCTAACTGGTCCCTTCCCCTTCTGGAGGGGGCGCGCTAAAAGACCGGCCTGAAGGAGCCAAATTGTCCAGGTACCAAATTGTCCAGTATGGTGGGGTTCGATGGGCTGCCCAATCGCTGATTGGGTACCCTGATACCTCAAAAATCAGTCATTTCTAATACTAATTTACAGATCCCCCCCCTGCCCCCAGTTACTAATTGGTAAACCAGGATGGAAAACAGAAAATCAGTATCGGAAGTCGATATTCCGGGACTGAAAGCAACATTCCGGGACCTTGGGTATTCTAATCAGGCACCGATTAGAACCTGAACATTGCAAGTCGGTCAGAGTACCAGAAATTCGATGGGTTTACCTGTTTTTGCAGGTTCTTTTTCCCCTTCCTTCCCAGTGTTCACCCAGAGGAAGTGCACCTTTCTCCCATGCTTGTAACACCCCCACTCCCCGAGGGGTCGTTGCACAAACCTCTCTGCCCCTGTGCTTGCACACTCCATGTCATAAGGTGTGTGTTTGTTATCCTATATAGTGAGGTTCCAGTTTATATCTGAACATGCACATGTATCAGCAAGCCAGTACAGACATGTGAGAGTAAATCTGTGGGGGTGTACCGAAAGAGTGGGCATTTGTGACATGTGGCAACATGGTCTGATGTCTAATGTGAGAGAATCTAGCTTTGTTGTGAATTCACAGGATTACCTTGGGGAACTAACACGACCTCTCTGCTGCGACACCCACTCTAGTAAAGTGTCTCAAGGTCTTCATATATTGTGCAAGTCCTATGCACCGACCATTGCTTGTAGCATGGGAATGTGTGTGCGCGTGTCTACGCACACTTGTGGAAAGGAGCATGCTTGTATGTGCAGTAGAGAGCTGTGTGTGCTCCCGCCAATGTGGGTGTGCAAACTGTAGCGAGTACTGCAGTATATAAAAAATGGCTTATGAACAGAAGAGATTAGAAAGCTGATATGGTGTTATTCCGATTGATTTTGCTGTTGTATTTATACCTGGATGTAAAGAGCAGACACACTGGAAATCAATCGGCCCTGTGCTCTCTCCCCACTCCCCCCAACCCCTCTGCAGTGCCGTTTGAATGAAATGCTTATATCATTTTTACGGTGTGTCTGTGATAGGGATGAGTGAGCCAAGAGATTAATAGGCGCTGCCGAGGCCTTTACCCAGCAACTGCCCATCTCTTGCGTTGTAAAGTGCACAGTTCTGGAGTTCAAGGTGCCCTCGAGGTGGAAGCTTGGAGACTTCGACTTCAGGAGCAGGAGGCAAAATTCAGGCAGTGGGGAGTGGGCAGCAGATTGAGAGTTTGAGAGCTGGGTTACTGAGGGGACCGTGAGGAGACGGGGCATGCTAGACAGTAAGCAGGTCCCTGATGGCAGGAGCCTTGGTGATGGGCAGCTGCAGGATGCTTGCTTTTGGGGTAAAGCCTGACTGGAGTTGGCGGGCAGAGCTGAAACAGGTACCTGATTTGGTACCTCCAGGTAATATTTGGGGTACCCTTGCGGGTATCTGAATCTGTACCCGATTACCATTCAGGTACTTGGAAAATGCTTTCATTACCTCCTGACTGGATTACTCTAATGCACTCTATATGGGGCTACCGTTGGCAACGGTCCGGAGTCTGCAGCTGATGCAGAATGCGGCGGCCCACTTCCTAACAGGGACGGGTCACCATGAGCACATAATGCCGGTGCTCCGGGCTCTGCACTGGCTGCCTATTGTCTTCAGGGCCCAATTCAAGGTGTTGGTTATGATCTATAAATCCCTAAATGATTTGGGTCCTGGTTACCTGCAAGAACGTCTCAAGCCTCGGGTCATTTCGCAGCCCCTGCGGTCAGCTGGGGGCGCCTGATTTGAGGTCCACCAGGTACACTGGGTGGCGACGGCGGGGAGGGCGTTCTCGGTGGCCACGCCTCGGCTGTGGAACTCTCTCCCATTGGAGGCCCGTCTTTCCCCTGATCTCCCCTCTTTCCGTAGGTGTTGTAAGACCTGGTTCTTCTGTCGGGCCTTCGAGGAGGGGGTGGGTGGGTATTTGTCAGACACTACTGTAGATTTTATGTTTTGTGCCCATTTTATTTATATATATGAGATGTTATTTTTTAAAATTGATTTTATTGTTATAGTTTTAGTTTTATTGTTATATTTGTGTTGCACGCCACCTCGGGTTGCCATTGTGCATGAGGGTGCGGGTTATTACATTTTTCGTAAATAAAATCAATAAATAAAACTGGAATTTTAGTTACTGTTTTTTTGAGTACTTGAAATTACTTCCAAAATTGAAATAACATCCAAAGAAGTCCCAAAATCTGGGCTGGAATAAGTATTTCGGTATACTGGCTTGTCGGTATTTCGGCATTACGGTATTTTAAAAACCATTTTGCGTACTGAAAGGTAACCAACATATTTGTTTTGCTCAATTCGGGTCCTGGACATTCTACGGGTATGCCCATTTTCATGGGAACTCATTTTATCTCTAATGAGAGGCTGTGCTCTTTGATGGGAAGGATTGTTTCTTCCTTCATTTGCCTTCAGGAGTCCAGTGCTCAAGTTATAGTGGGTCGGGGGGTGGGGAGGTCCATTAGCTATTCTGAAGGCAGGGGAGGGAACCTTTTCTCTCTTTGGGGCCACTTTGAGAATTAGTACAAGCTCTGAGGGCTGTGTAGAATTTGTGGGCAGAGGTGCATAAGGGGTACACGTGAGAAAAGGAGGGCTCAGATCACGGATCTCTCCACTACCCTTGTGTGCATGCCCTCATCACTACTCTACTCTGAGCTCGGTTTTTCCAGGCTTGGAGGTAGGAGTTTAATCCAAGGGCTATATCCAGGAACTGGAAAGGGGCCACATAAAAACTTTACAGGGGGCTTATTTGGCCCCCAGGACTGAGGTTCCCCATCCCTGTTTTAATGGCACTGGAGGAATGCAATTTACCTTCCTAGCTCTATTCAGGGAATCCTCTGATTTGGGTTAATGCTGGGGGTATGTGGACACAGAACTAGGGTTAGGGTTGTTTCCTGTTTTCCAATCTCATTCGCTGCTTTCCCATACCAAGACAAAGTTCTCACTATGCCACATTCCTGTGTGTATCTGAAACACGAGCATAACATCCATTCTTTCAAGTCTTTGGCCACAGTCCACAAAGCTGCATGGGGCAGGGAGCCATGTGCAGAAGTTCCTGGTAGCCAAGGGGACTGACTGCTGAAGTTGGGGGAAAGCCATGTTACCCTGTAGGTGCCCCCCTCCCCCCCGCATACCAAGCTACTAAATCACAGCTAAAGATCATAAGATTTCACGACTTACCCACTTAGCTTTGGATTGTGGATGGATAGGGGATGAGGTATAGAACTATGGTGGTGGTGGTGGTTGTTTGTTTATTAGCATTTATATAGCACCAGCAATGTACCTGGTGCTCTACAGAGTAATGGAATAGACATGGTCTCTGCCCTAGGACTTACAATCTGAGAGACGGGGAGGGGAGACGAAGGAAGGGGAACAGAGGGAGAAACAAGGAGTGTAACCTTCACGAAGATGCAAGGTCCCAGGTGCTTGGATTGGTTACATCAAGAATGATAGCTTGCTGGTCTGTGTGGTGAGGATATGAGTACACAGACCTCAGGTAACAGATTGTACTGGATGGAGGGTATCATCAGGAGTTAGGAGAGGGGAGCGAGGCGTCGGGGAGGGCAGAGCGGAAGAGGTGGGTTTTGAAGAGGGATTTGAAGGTACGAAAGGAGGGGGCGAGGTGGATGTGGGCAGGGAGGGAGTTCCAGGCGTGGGGGGCAGCTAGGGCAAGGAGACGAAAGTGGTTAGGGGAGCAGGGGAGGCGTGGGAGGACGAGATATTCACGGACTGGAGTATGGAGGGAAACTAGTACAGAGTGGTAGGGGGAGCAAGGTTGTGAAGACTCGGAGCTTGTGCAGGATTCATTCAGGAAGGGGGAGCCAGTGAAGAGGGGAGAGGAGGGGCTGCACATGGTCGAAGTGATGGGCGAGGTGAACGGGTGGTTAGACATGGATTGGGAGCAGGTGTGGAGTTAGGGTTCGTCTTTGGGTTAGGTGAGGACACAGAGCTGGAATTATGATGGCATCTGGTTGGGAGTGCAGAGTTAAAGTTAGGTATGGAGTGGGATTTGTTTGTGGAGGTATTTTGTGATTTTTAAAGCAGGAGGGAACCTTTCCCCTCGTGGCGGCCACTATAAAAATTAGTATAAACTCTGTGGGCCACATAGAATTTGTGGGCAGAGGTGCATAGGGGTTACACTCAAGAAAAGGAGGCTTCAGATCATGAATGAGTGCCATGGATCTCTCCACTCCCCTTGTGTGCATGCCATCGTCATCTCTACTACCTTATTAAGCTTGGGGGTAGGAACTGAATTCAGGGGTCACATTAAAACTTGGTGGAGTCCACATTTCACCCCCAGGGCTGAACCTCTTTTCTTTTTCTCCCATAGTTTTGCACTAGTATGACCTTATCAATTGTTGGCTTCAGTGAGTTCATCCTATGTGGTGTGGTGGTGGATAAGTTGCTGGACTTGGACCTGGGGAGCCAGGGTTCAAATCCCGCCCTACCCATGAACTCACTGGGTGGCCATATGCAAGTCTCCGCTTCAGTTCCCCATCTGTAAAATGGGAATATGTGTCTGTGTTTCCCTGTGTTCCTCAACTTTCCCCCACCCGTGTCCACCTTCTACTGCATTCACATTGGATGCTCCGGCACAGTTAGAGTGACGCAAGGCAGTGGGGAGGAGTCCGAAGACGGAAGTAGAGCCGATGCGAATGGGGATTTGCCGTGACTACTCTCGCACATGACAGGGTGCAAAATCCAGCCCTGTTGTGCGCGAGACTAACCACGGCAGATCCCCGTTTGCACTGGCTCTGCTTCCATCATCGGGCTTGTCCCCGCTGCCGCGTCTGTGCCTCGCATTACTTTAAGAGTGCCGACGCATCAGGTGGGAATGTGGCCTTAGATTGTAAGCCCACTGGGCAGGGACCTGTCTCTGAAAATCTGTGACTATGAAGCTACACCTAGTAGTGCTATAGAAATTATTATTAGTAGTATTAACTGAAAATGCAAAGAGCTTAGTTTTTACTTCTGCTGCACTCTACAATCTCAAGGTTCAGTGTGGTGAGTGCACTGTTCAGTCTACTCGATTCGGCGCTGGTTGGACCTCACCCGGAATATTGCGTCCTGTCTGGGGTGCCTCGTTTCAAAAAAAGGATATTTGCAAATCGGGGTGGGTTCAAAGAAAAGAAAGGGTCTGCAAAGCAAGCCCATTGAGGAAAGGTTGAAGGAACTAAGCATGTTTAGCGAAGCAAAGAGAAAATGAAGGAGAAATGTTCGCAGTCTTTAAATATCTCAGCATCGGGCACTAAGACGATGGCACGGAACTGCTCTGCATTGCTAGAGAGGGCAGGAGTAGAAATAATGGACTCAAGTTACAAGAAGGGAGTTTTTGGCTAAATGTCAGGAAAAAAACCCATAACTGTAAGAGCTCTGTACGGTAGTGGAACAAATTGTCTCAGGAAATTGCCGGCTCTCCATCCCTGGAGGTTTTCAAAAAGAGGCTGGACAGCCATCTGTCCGGGATGTTGTAGCTGTAGTCATCCTGCGTCCAAGCAGGGCGTTGAACTAGATGACTCTCGAGGTCCCTTTCACCTCTATGATTCTATGCCAGGAGGCCTTGTGTGCTGCTCTTCCCTACCTCCCAATAGTCCCGACCTAGGAGGGACAGTCCCTCTTTGGGTGCTGAATCCCACTATCCTCCTTTCAGGAGAGAGCGACCGACCGACCGACTGACCGGTATTCAAGTCTCAGACATCTTTCCCAATAGCTTCAGAGGAAAAGTGCTGGAGAGGGCAATGAGGAGTGATGGAATGACAAGGAACTAAGTGGGGTGAGAAGCAGGAGACCGTCTTTCCCTCTTTGTGCACAGGGGATGTTGGGAGGGGTGTGGGTACACATGTACGTGCATGACAAGGCAGGACTTACTTGCTGAGGAGTGGAGCTTATCAGACAATGGGACAGGGCTTGTCCCTCTTGAGTTGCTCAAAATGTTGGGAGGTGTGCATTTGAGATGTGTGCAATGGTATCAAGTGATTATTGTCCTGTCAATCCACAGATACCACTGTGCACCTCGTTTCTCATCAGAAGTTCCATAGCCACTAATCTCCCTGTATGTTAATAAAAGAAACCATAGCTTTCACAACTCCTTCTGAACAAAAAGGAGGTGTGAGTGCCCAGCACCTCCAAGAATCAGGCCCAAAGTACATATTGAAGAATTGAAGTTTACTTGCTGCCAGTGGGTCTGTAAAAATTGTCCCCCAGCTGCGGCTGCGGCTGCGGCTGCGGCTGCGGCTGCGGCTGCGGCTGCTGCTCATAAGAACATAACAGTGCCATACTGGGTCAGACCAATGGTCCATCAAGCCCAGCATCCTGTCTCCAATAATGGTCAATCTCTTTCTCTTGGGAGAAGTACCCAACAGGTCACGCTGGGCAATCCATTCCCTGTTGTTCCAGCCCCCAACAGGGTTACGTTCCCAAAACCTACTTGGCTAATAGCCATTAATGGACCTATCCTCCAAGAATTGATCCTTTTTAAAACTCTCTGCTATCTTTGTGCCTCTGAGGCACATCTGCTTCCTTTGTGATAAAACCACTTTTCTGCTCCTGTTGTTAATGCTGTGCAAGCCAATATCGCTGGACTGGATCCTGCCAGGCCAGGATGTAATGGCACTAGCTTTCTTGGTTGTGGCTGATGCATGAGCCAGAAAGACACTATGCAAATCTTCCGACTCTAGGACGAGTGTACAGATCTGGTTGGGTTTGTTTTGAACAGCAAATGTTGCAAGCTGTTTAGGGAAATCAGTGAGTCTAAGGAGAGAAGACTTGAGCCACTGGGAATACAATTCATGGCTCCAATTCAAATGTTGGTTTCCTTTAAGGAATATAAGAGTTAGATTCACACACTTTGAGGATGTCTGTTTCGGTACAAGTTTGACTTCAGTTAAGTTCTTTACTTTGATTTCATCCAGTTTTAGTTTGGTTTGTTCTTCCTGGCTTAGTTTGCCTTTGCTGATTCAGTTAATTTAGCCTTAGTTAGTTCAACTTTTGATTAATTTGTGTTTTGTTCTTTCAGTTACCTTGCCTTTTTTGTTGTTGGCTTAGATCAAAACCAAATGAAACTATAATTCTTTTGTTTGGTTATTGTTTTGATCTGAGCCAATCAAAGCTAAGGACAGCAAAAACAATGTTACAAAATGTTAGGAACTACTGAAAGCAAGACATTAGAATCCCCATATCACAACACCCAAATACAGAGAGCAGCCTAATAAAAAATGATGAAAGCACACACAAACGTCTCTTGGAAACTGAAAATACAGAAATTCAAATGCATGGTTATGAAGAGACAAAAATCCAAGTCAAAGTTCATCCCAAGCCATGTGTTCCATCAGGCTGTTCTGGTTAAGGCACTCCAGTTTCTGTGGTGCACAGCAAGGTAGGTGTAAGCGGCTTGGATTTGTATCAGTCCGAATCATATGAATGTGGATGATTCTTTGATAAGAATCAATACGAACCTACTGGAGGATACGAGCCAAAGGTTTGTATTCCACAGTGGGATCTATCAAAGCTGGACTGCTCCAAGGAGCTTGTGTGAGCTAAACCCACCCTGCTCCCAGCTATGACTCTCCTGGACTCCTACCTGCCCCACCCTACCCTTGGGAGGGTGGGGTAGGCTGGGGTGGACGATGAACTTGGCGGGCAGGAGTCTGGGGAGGCAGAGCTGGCGGCAGGATGGGTTTGACAAGCATAAGTTCCTTGGAGTGGCACCAGCATCGTTCCAAGGAACTTTGATAGATCCCCACTGGAGGATACGAACCTTTGGCATGTATTCCCCGGTAGGTCTTGCACCCCAAGTCGTCCTTGCTCTCACACCAGGGTCACCCCGGCGCCCCCAATCCACCTAGGTGTGAAGGTGTACCTGATCCCTTATGGTTAGGAAATCAGAGGAGATCAGATATGGTGCTGGTTCATCGCTTCATTGTAGGGGTGAGAATTCAGATGAAAATTCTGATTTGGTTCTAACCAGAACTGAACCAGAATTTGTTTGAATTTTGGCTTGTATTGCTCAGATTTGGTTTCTATCTGAGTATGTCTGCCCCCAGCCCTGCCTCCCCTGGATTTCTGCCCACCTCCTCCGGACACAAGTTAAAGCAGACAAATGTGTCAGATGTGGTACTCATCACAAGTATTTGCCACAAAATTAACAGGGACACTTTAGCCTGGCATCTGAAGCTTTCTCGGATTTTTGCACATAACCTTTTCCACTTGCAGGGAAAAGTTATGAAAATCACTCCACTCTTCCATCCATAGTATGCAGCCATTTATGGGGTAAGATTCAGAACGTGGCGGGTATTTAATATCACAGAAAAGCAATTCAGTATTTGCCACCTCTTCCTGTGCTAAAGTTTAGCCTGGATGCGTTAGCTATCACCAGCAGCACTAGACTGGGGTGGCAAGAGGGGGTAGTTGCATTACTACCCCTCTGACCCCCAGTTCTGCCTCTCCTGCACGGCACCCACCTCCCCTGGATCCCTGCCTGCCTGGTCCATCGCCAGGTCTAGTGCTGCTGGTGATAGCTAGTGCATCCGGGCTAAACTTTAGCACAGGAAGAGGTGGCAAATACTGGGTCAGGCAAAGTGGATGTGAATCACTATTAGTTTCCACTTCATCGGCTATTGGTTTGGGTTACTCTAGTTTTTGTTACTTCTTCTCTCCACCCCTGCTATTTTGCTTATTTGGGATGGTCCTTTTGATTATCTTGGTTACCTTGTTTCTCCATTACTGGAATTATGGCCTATGAGCAAAAGCCAAAACGAAGTGTCCCAAACTTCTCGACGTCATGAATGTATCCTTGTCTCTCCCTATGTTCACCTATCCCTTCCCTTGCCTTTCTTAAACTGTAAGCTCCTTGGGGAGGGGACCTGTCTATAAGTAGTGCTTTACAGATACGTTGCTGGCACTATATCAATAATAATAATAATAATTAATATCAACACAACAGTACCAACTAAACAAAGTAACCTAACTAGAATGTCCCAAATAAGCAATATGCACATGTCTATTTTAGGCTGCAAATATTATTCGGATATTTGGAGGGCTATTGGAAAATGCAAATACTTGCTAATATCAGCTTTATTATTTGTTTCATTGCTAGTTTATGCCCTTCTAACTCACTGTACTTTATGCCTCTGCTCAATTTGCAGACCCTCTGTATAGCTGGGCTTCTGGTTTTAAATGAAGTTGTAAAACCTGTCTGTCTGTCTAATCTTCCCACTGGAGTCAGCAAGCTCGAACTACTCTCTCCTACATGAGGCTAGCTTGCTTGATGCCTCCTCTTTTTAATTTTCAGATTGTCTTGCTGTTTTTATTATAGGCCTTTCCTTTCGCTGGGGTGGCTGGATTTATGCATTTGTGCTATCATATGCATTGACTTTGTGTTTTATATGATTTGATCTTAATGTTTCCATTCCCAGCGTGCAGGTGTTTATAGGATTCATGTCAAAACATCATAAATAAAATCAAGAAGGAAAAAAAAATTGCTACCAAACAGGAGATCCATAGAGCAAGAAAGGTTTGGGATAGAAGTGAAATGATAGTTACAAATATCAAATCCAGCCTTTTTGGCAAAGCCACAGCCATTTAAATGATGTAGGTCCAAAGCGGTAATTGCTTCCCGCTTAGTTTATGAATATCTGAACAAATGAATCTTTCGGTAACTTTGGTCACGTAGGTATTTTGTTTGCTTTGTTTTGCTAGCATGTTAATTTTGATGACTTTTGTATTTGGTTTTTATGTACTTGGTTTGCTATGGCATTAGTTTATTTATTTATTTATTTGTTTATTTGTTTATTTATTTGGCACTATTGCACACCGTATTGTACATAATTCATGCCTGACAGGCTACACAATATACCAAAATACTATTTTTATTTTCTGGCTTCTGGAACCAATTTTTCGACTCCCGATAGTTTCTTTTATTTTTTTACTTACCATCCTTATTCTGTACTGATTTGTCAATTTATTGGTAAATTGGTAACTTGGCAACGTCAAGTTCTGGTATTTTTGGGTACTTGGGTAGCGATCCAACACAGTACTCGAACTTTTGGGTAGTACCTGTGGGTAGCAAATGAGCTATCCGTCTCAGCTCTAATTTCAGTCTGTCAAAGAGGAACTGACACCTGAGCAGGCTCACACACCTGAGCACTTGCATACTCACAGCTTCTCTCTCTCTCTCTCTCTCTCTCTCACTCACACACACACACACACACTCACACTCACACTCACACTCATGCATAGTCACATGCATGGAAAACTCTAGGAATGCAGTGAAAAGGGTGAGGGTTGGGGCTAGATTGAGCAGGGTGGGTACCAGCAACAGCGTCTGTTGCAGCGAGGCTCTTGCAGTGGCAGTCAGAGCTCCGGGATGCTCTGATGTTCTGGCAGCCACTGTCTCCAAGACTAGGGCATGGCCTGCCCTAGATGGGACTGCAGGAGTTGGCCACAAAAATGGGGCAGTCCCGCCTAATGCAGGACCACTGGGGGAGATATTCAGTAGGGGATACTCTCTTCTGCCCCATCCTTCCAAATGTAAAGGTCGAGGTATGCTCCTGCACATGACTGAAGATATTCTGCAATACAGAGTCTCCAGCAGTCTACCATAGTAGTGTCCTAGCTGAGATAAAGTGGAATCAGGGGCAGAGATATGGAGGAAATGTAAGGGATTAGAATAATACAGAGTATTACAGTACAGAGAGGGGACAAGCCAGAGCCGTCATTAACCCACCTCCAGTCAGGTCCCTGACTTTCAGGCAGCGAACCCAACGTTGGCTCTGTGCCTGTATCTGCCAATAAAAATTAAGCAATTGATTTCCTTTTGTTTGGCCTGACAGGACGAGCCTCTTTTTATGAGACAGTAAATGCGATCCATCTCCGAGCATAGCCAGAGTTTTAATTGTATTTGTTGTGCTTTCACTCTGTCTGTTTTATGAGTTTCAGTTCCCATCCCTGCCAGTGCAGAGCTCACCCTCTGGAGGGATGAGTCAGTGTTTGATTTCGGCTCCAGCCAAAGGTGGGGGAGGGGGGAGAGAGAGAGAGAGAGATCTTAAGGCTGGGGCTGTTTTTGTACTTGCAGTCTATAAAGTTGTGAGGCAGGGCTGGAAGATTCTGCTGGGGAGCCCTCCGCCTGCCAACGAGGCAGTATAACTCTTTGATGTATAGCGTTTAAGATTAAGATCATTGAAGTATGGAAGCACCAATCAAGGTTTGAGGTCAGGCCAGGAGGCCAGAGGGATTTTATAAGGTGGATTAATTTCTGTTTTTTAATTAGGGCTTTCTTCCACCTGCTATAGATTGTGGAGTGACCTAGTTCATTGAGAGAGATTTTTATAAAGTTGCGGGTCACATTATTCTTAATTAAACAGCTTAATTGTAAAGCCCTTTATACTGAAAAGTAAAAAAAAAAAAAACCCAACTTTGAACACATGCAAAATGGCCACCAGACCATTTTGTGCATGTGTGGCATTTTCCAAAATGGTGGCAGTATTGTTGCTGCCATTTTGGCCCATGGTGGTTCTAGATTTGCCCCCTTTCTAGTCCCTGGATCTGGCCCACAGGGGCGTAGCTAGGCTGGAATGGGCCCTAGTGAAGAACATGGAATGGGCACACGCACACCCTCCAGAGTCCTTCTCAACGGCAGGGGATGCAGCTGCACCAGGGAGTGGGGCCCCTCAACTCGTGGGCCACGGTGCAGCAGAACCACCTGTCCTATTTTAGCTGGCCCATGGATCTAGTTTCCAATCACTGAGTGAGCTCAGGGGAAGAGAGTGGCGATAAGGACATGCACACAAGGTTAGGGGATGGATACGTTGCAGAGAGCCATGCTATGGATCCTCCTTTTTCTTCCCCTACAGCCTGAGCACACCCTTTAATCTGTCTCCAACTCCTATGTGGCCTGTGGAGCTTGTACTAATTTCAGAGTAGTCCATAGAAAGAAAAAGGTTCCCCATCCCTGTAATACAATTCAGATGGAGCGTTTGATTCTTTTCATGTCCATGGAGCTACATGGCTCAAAAATTGCTTTCCAGTAGGCCGATCCTTTGGTGCTATTGAGACTGGCCTATAAGGCTGCTTTCACACATTACACAATGGGCTATTATAACAACTGGCGTTAATACTGGGTATTATAATTCCACAAGTTTTGTAATATGTGAATTCATTATTCCACTTATGCTGCAAGATCTTAGGTCATTATAAGAGCCACCAAATGTGGCTTTTACAGTGACTGGAAATATTGCAGCATAAAAGGGGAATAGTGCGTTCACACATTACAAAAATTACAGAATTATAATACCCAGTATTATCTCCAGCTATTATAATAGCCTATTTTATAATGTGTGAAAGCAGCCTAGGTCTGAATGCACTACTGTTGTTGCTTTTAGGGTGTTTTCATGCAGTGTGTTTTCTGTTGTGTGGCTAAGGGTGTCTTTAGACATAACGTCAACAGGTGTTTGAATGTGTGTTTTGAACTTGATATGAACACCGTTTTGGCCCTGTGTTCACCATGTGGCGCTGCTTAGACACGCAGCCCATCGTGGAGCAAATCGGTGTTTTGCTCGCCACCCAATCTCAGCATGCAAGCGCCGCTGCCTTGTTCCCTGTGTTGTACCTGCTAACACGCCACATGATATCATTAGACACAGCGTTGGCCACGTGTTCAGCTGGAACATGCAAATTGTCCTTGTGATGCAATGACGTTCACATTGGCCCTTTTTACATGGGCAGCGGTGGGTGGGGGGAGATGGGTGTGCTGCTGTGGTGGATGGAGGTGGGTGTGTGCCCGTTCCATGGGCGCACACCCACCTCCACCCATGGAGCCTCCTCCGGTTTGCTAGATGGCTCCATAGGTGGGTGATGGGTGTGCGTCAGGAGTGTGCATGCACCCCCACCCACCACCCATGCTGTTAGTACAAACACCCGTCCCCCAACGTCATGGCATTTACATGGATGCCCCTCCTGAATCGAACACTCTCCCACACACCCAGCAGTGGGGCGTCCATGTAAAAATGGCCATAGTGCGTTCAACGGGTGGCCAAATTGGTATTGGGATTGTTATGGTGCTTACACACAATGGCCAAACATGTGCTTAGGGGTTTTGACACCTGATCTTTGTTATGTCTAAAGACGCCCTAAGACAACCCTCTTCTGGCTTGATTGTGCTACAGTCTCCGACATGAGTGTGTTTCAAAGATGCACCAAATGGTGCCAGAGACAACCATGCAAAAATACAAGCAACTAATTGGTGAAAAATAAACAATTTTACTATTTCACAATTTGGTTGCTAAACATCATGGGAACTTTGCAAACAAAGTTCACATGTGCAAAATACTCTCTCTTGAAAAATTTGCTTCAAATGAATCGGCCAAATTGACTGGAAGTTAGGTAGGCATTGAATATTCATTACACCTCTAGTTAAAATCATCCTGGGCTGCATTTGAACCTGTGGCTTTATATAATTTATTTAGTTTATTTATTCATTAAGAGCACAATGAATTCAAAGAAAAAGGATTTCCTGACAGATAGAACAGGGGCATAGGGATTTAACTGGTTTGGGGAGGAGTCTGTTTGTGCTGAATTAAAATCGACCATTCATGAATTGATGGAAAATCCCATCATGTTGGGAATGTTTTTGAATGTCCAGTAGAATTTTCAAATCTGGGACACAGTTAATTATTCCATTGTTGTTGGTGTTGCAGGCGGTGACTTTTTATTTAGCATTTTTTTGCAACCTCCATAATCTTTCATCGGTTTCTGTGACGTTTTGGTGCTTTCATGTATGTCTTTGCTAGCCTTGTTTTGTCATTTCCTATCCAGAGTCACAGAATGTAGGATAATGGGAAATAATTAAAGTAACCAACAAGCAGCAGCACGTAACAAGTGACATGCTCATGTAACAAAAGTACTTACACTAAATCAGTCACTAGTATACCATATTCTAATTTACTGAAGGGCTGAGGCTGGTTTGAAACAGCCATTTCTATTTTGTGGAAAAGTCTTGCAAAATTAATGTCTGTCAGAATTTCTGATCCGAATTATTATTATTTATTGGCATGTACATAGCACTAGCAATGTACCTGGCGCTTTACAAAGAGTAAGATAGACATTGTCCCTGCCCGAGAGCTTACAATCTAAAGACGGGGGAAGGGAGACAGGGAAGGGGGAACAGAGTGAGAGACAAGGGATGCAGCATTCATGAGGATGCTAGAGCTCAGGTACACGTTCTTGGCTTGGTTACAGAGAATTGGGAGTTTGCAGTTAACAGGTGGGGGGTAATCCCGGTGGGGATGGTTATCAGGAGTTAGGAAGGGCGGAGCGGAAGAGGTGGGTTTTGAGGAGGGTCTGTAACGTGTGGAGGGTGGGGGCCAGGCGGACAAGGGCAGGGAGGGAGTTCCAGGCGTGCGGGGCAGCGAGGGAGAAGGGACAAAGGCAGGTGGGGGAGAGTGAGGGGGGGATGGAAGAGGAGCGAAGGGCTCGAACAGGGGTTCGGAGGGAGATCAGGGCAGAAAGGTAGGGGGGAGCAAGGTTGTGAAGGGTTTTGTAGATGAAGACAAGGAGCTTGTGCAGAATATGCTCAGGAACAGGGAGACAGAGGAGGGGAGAGGCTGCATGTGGGCAAAGCGACGGGCTAGGTGGATGATCCTGGCAGCAGAGTTTTTAACAGAGATGAGGGAAGAAAGGTGAGAGCAGGGAAGGCCAGCGCGGAGGAGGTTACAACAGTCGAGGCGTGAGATGACTAGGGAGTGGATGAGAGTTTTGGCAGAGGAGACAGACAGAAAAAGGCGGATCTTGGCAATGTTGTGGAGGGAGAAGCGGCAGGATTTGGCCACGGAGTCAATGTAGGGTTTAAAGGTGAGGTGCAAGTCAAAGATGAAGCCCAAGCTGCAAGCTTGGGGGACGGGGAGGATGGAGACCCCTTCAATGGTAATTGATAGGGAAGAGGGAGAGGAAGGGTTCGGAGGGAAGATCAGAAGTTCAGTTTTCGCCATGTTCAGTTTGAGTTGGCGTTTTAGACATCCAGGCGGAGATATCGGAGAGACATGTGGTGAGACAAACTTGAACAGAGGGGGAGAGGGAAGGAGTGGAGAGAAAGAGAGTTGAGTGTCGTAAGCATATAGGTGGTATTGGAAACCGTGGGAGGCAGTGAGTTTATTATTATTATTATTATTATTATTATTATTATTTATTTTATAATAAACATTTATATAGTGCCAGTAGTATGACCTGGTGCTGTACAGAACATAGAAATAGACGTGGTCCCTGGCTGTGGCTTACAATCTAAAAGACAAGTTTGCCTGGGGATTGGGTGTAGATAGAGAAAAGGAGAGGATCAAGGACGGAGCCTTGGGGAACCCCAACCGAGAGGGGTAGGGAGGAGGAGGGGGAGGAGTTAGGAAGAGATACATTGAAGGAGCGGTCAGAAAGGTAGGAGAACCAGTCGAGCACAGAGTCCCGGAATCCAAGGGAGTGGAGCGATTCAAGCAGGAGACAGCAGAGAGATCAAGGAGGACAAGAATAGAGTAAAGGTGGTTGGATTTAGCCACAAGAAGATCATTGGTGATCTTAGTCAGAGCAGTTTCAGTGGACTGAAACAGGCGGAAGCCAGATTGGAGGGGGTCAAGGGAGCAGTTGACGGATAGGAGGTCGAGGTAACAGGATTAGACAACCCGTTCAAGGAGCTTGGAAGCAAAAGGGAGGAGCGAGACAGGATGGTGATTAGAGGGTTCAGAGGGATCCAGAGTGAACTCATTGAATTCTCATTGAACCATTTTGTGCATGCCAACATTTTGTGCATGTGGAAAAGGCCAGATTTTTTCCCTGCTCATTCCAATTGGAATTTCAAATGAATGATTGTTCCTTCAGATTTCTGATCAGAATGAATAAAATGCCTAGTTCCGTTGGAAACAGGAACCATATGAAAAATCCGATTCAGTTCTATGAAGGGCCTTCCTGAATGAATGAATGTTGGGAAAAACCGGTTTGTTTCTGCATTCTTTGGTAAAGCCATGAATCGTAATTTTTCAACCCAGAGTTGACCTCTGAAGGACAAAATACTTCCTATGGGATAGTAGTTAGTCCAGTCTGATAGCAATGTTTGCACCCTGTTCAGGGGGGGACATATGGATGAAAGGTGCTGTAGAACAGCAAGTGTATTGTCATGATCATCATGTGGTCAAGGAAAGCTGGGAACCCAGTGTCACAAAGGAACATAAGGCCACACAGGAGAGATACTGAACTTTAGGTCTAGCAAATATGTAAAATTGAAACTTATGCATGTATGTAACGTTAAAGATAAGAACTGAAAACTCGCTTCATGTAATCATGTTATGTAAAACTGAGAACTCGAAACTCCAGGAAATGGAAAGAGATAAAGAATGTGGATTCACTACAGAGAGCCAGACACCTCCAAACAGAGGGGAAAACTAAAAAGCAACTGAAGCAGCTGATACAATAATTTGAGACGATGAGCACGAAGGGGACGAATGGGACTGGAGTGGGGGTGCAAAATCCCCCTCCAAGCTCCCCTCCACCTAACCCGCAACCAGGAGATGGCACACCAGGGGACGGCCAAGGACAGGGCTCAACCGCAGAAGTTGAGCTCACCAGACTTAAACTACAGCAATTAAGACTGGAAAAGGAGGAGAGAGAAAATGAAAGGAAACTAAAGGTGCAGCTTGACCTCGAAAGACTCAAACAGCAGGAGAAGGAAAGAGAGAGGCGAGCACAAGCTGAGGAGAAGGAAGGAGAGAGGCGAGCACAAGCTGAGGAGAAGGAAAAAAGAAAGATAATACCAGATCAAGAAGGAACTAGAATTGGAGAACATGAGAATGAAAGCAGAAGCGGAGGAGAAGGAAAAAGAAAGACCGCACCAACTCAAACTCCTGAAGGCACAGAAGGCAGCAGGAATTCTGCCCACAACACCCTCTGAAAGCAACCAGGACAGAAACAGAAGACCGCTGATCAGAGACTGTTCAGCCCTTCTGCCCCGGCCTATACCAAGAAACTGAATGTATTGACGATTTCTTCACGACGGCAGAGCACATCTTTCACCAAGAAAACATTCACCAGAATCTATGGGTTAGGCTGGTACTGCCCAAACTCACCGCCAAAGCACGTCAGATATTCAACTCGAAGACAGAGGAGGAGTGGCAATATGAGAAATTCAAAAAAGGGATACTGGACAGCTACCAGATCACCCTGGAAACCTTCCGCCACAAACTACGTAACTTTAAAAAGGGAGATAGTAGGTCTTATTCTGATGTCTGTAATATGTTGAAACAGTATGGAGTAAAATGGTTAGATGCTCGAGGGAATGCTGCGAAGGACCAAGTGATGGTTCTTTTAATCCTTGAGCAGTTCCTTAATATGTGTACCCCTAATCTCAAAGCACACTTGCTTAATCAAGAGGAGGTATCAAGGAGGCGGGTAGAAAAACAGATGCATTTACTGCAAATGCTATCTCAGCTTATGGGGAAAGAAAGCCACATAATAGGGAAAAGCCTAAATAAGGGTTTTACCAAAAGCAAAATGGGTATAAACACCCCAACTCTGAGCAGGGTAACCTGACCCAGAACAAACCACATGAAAATGGGAATGGGAGGGAGGAGAACCAGAGATCCCCCAAACCCCAAGAGCACACACCTTCCAATCCTATAATAACGATTCAAGGAAGTGCTTTCAGTGCACTCAAACAGGGCATCTGGCACATGACTGCCCCGCAAAAAGGGAGTTTGATGGCCCAAAAGGGGAGTTGGATGAGATCATTGGAACTGTCAGTGCGATTTTTGTATCTGTAGTCCAGCTCGTTCCAAAAGGGGTTTATGATGGCTATACTATCCCTAAACTGCCCACAGGGGATCAGTTGCTATGAAAACCTGCTAAGGTGAATGGGACAAACTGTATGGGGAGGCTGGATAATGGGGCACATATGGTTATGGTACGTGAGGGTTTCATCCCCAAAGAGGAAATTAACACTCACAGGAAGGTTGTGGTATCCCTGGCAATGGGAATCAAAGATATTCTACCCACATCAATCATACAGTTAGAGTGGGAGGGCTTAACGGGGCCTATTGAGGTCACTGTTCTCCCCAGAAATGCAGAAAATGAAATGCCGGTGGGAAATGCTATCTGGGACTGGTCTACAGAGGTAGTTATAGCCCAGGGTCCTTCCCACGAACATGGGGAGACAGGGAGCAAGCCTAGTGGAGAGGAAGGGTTGCGGAGAGGCTCCGGGAGCCTTGCAGAGGCTGCACCCAAACCTATTAACTCCACTCAGGTGCAGGAAAACCCCGAAGAGGAGTCGCCAGCCCTGCCAGAAGGCACGGGAGGATGGGACTTGGGGTGTGAACTGCATGTAACTGTCTCACATGGGGAACTACAGGGGGTAAAGCCAAATGGCCAAACGGATTCTAAGACCCAAACTTTGAACCCCGACCCTGAATGGAAGGACCCAACGTCTGCAGAATCAACCCAGGTAACCACAGGGGGAGAGTTAGAGACTAAGGAAGCCCCTACTAAACCCAGGGGGTTTCAGGCAGGCCAGGAGGCTGTGGATTCTACCTTAAGAGAAGGTAGGAAGGGACTGACTGAAACACAAACAGATTTCAGGTCAGAACCAGCTAAGCAGGAAACCTTGCCTAGTAGGGATGGGGGAGGGACAGGTGTCTCTTCCCCAGGGATAAAAATGCAGCAAATGGAGTCAGAAACCCACCCTGTACTCCTAAAGATGCAGGAGCATAAAGCTGAAAGAGTTGATGGGATGGGGGAAGACCCTGAGAAGAATTGGGTTGCTCCCAAGAAACGAAGGGTTAAACTTCTTCCTGATAGGAATGCTCATGGGGAATGCAGCTCAGACATAGACTGCCACGTATCAGATTGCCAAGCTGGTTAAACCGAAGCCGGAATTTCACGCCAGGGGGTCTGAAATAACACTTGGAAATTCTCACACCCAATTAATAAAGTCACACTCCAAGGAAGGAGAAATACACAGTTGTACACACTCGGGGCATCCTGGAGGAACACAAACAGTTTGGGAGCAAGGCACAAGAGGTTCTGGGGACAATAAACCCAGGAGAGAAGCAGTTTTTGGGTCGATGTTTGATTTGAATGCAGATAGCATTACAGACGCAGGAGAAATGCAAAGACTAGAGAACAGGTTTCTCCTGACTGACAATTCTCCAGGTGAAAAGGGTTTTCAAATGCAGAATTACACAAACAATACGATGGGGGTAGGAGACGGTGACCCCAAGGTAAAAACCAAGATTACATGCTCTCTTTCTGCCGCTTTAAGTGATTTTACACGTGATAAGCTTTTCCAGGTTCGGGGAGTAACAACGGGTAAAGTTCCACAAATAAACGCTCTACTTGCATACACACTCTTTAATTTTCTACTGATGCTTGTGATCTCAACTCTGGACAGTCCAGGCAGATCAGACAACAAAGTTTATGACATGGGGAAAAGACACAAGGTCAATGAGAGGGATGCCACCATGTAATGTGGGAACATGGCCAACATTTGTAACTGGGGAACAAAGGTTAACATGGCGTTCCCACCCATTTGTCATATAGTCTTGTGTAAAGACCCGAGAACCCCATCATCCGTACTGATGTACCTTAAAGGTTATGTGCAAGGGGAACCCCACATGCAACATGGGACGCAGGGACATAGACACTCCAAACTGCTGGGATGGAGCTTGGTTTTGCAGGAATTTGACATGAGAATTGAACACATAAAAGGTAAACACAATATGATAGCAGACGCCCTATCACGCAGGGACACACCAGTCTAATCATGTTACAGGACTCTGTCATGTCCACTCCACATGATGTCTTAAGGTGGGGGCTGTCACGAATGAACATAAGGCCACACAGGAAAGAGACTGAACTATAGGTTTAGCAAATATGTAAAACTGAAACTTACACATGTATGTAATGTTAAAGATAAAAACTGAAAACTCACTTCATGTAATCATGTAATGTAAAGCAAGAACAGGAAACTCAATTAATGCAAGGGAGAGAGACAAAAGCCATGCTAATGTGTATTCCCCGCAAGAGCCAGACAGAAACATTTGAGTGCAAATTAAGCTCTTCCTTTGCCTACGTGACCGCAGGCCACACAGCCCTCCAGGCTTTTCTGGGCAGGAAAGTTAAACAAAGAAACTGGAAAACATATAAAAGGGCGAAGACCTTTGCTGGGGAGAGAACAATTAGGAATGGAATGTAACCTCT
>QEPC01014402.1:7985812-8017406 GCA_003113815.1 Sphenodon punctatus | reverse complement strand
CCTGGCAGCTTCCAGAAAGCAGAAGAGAAACGTCTCCAGACGGAGGGGAGTTTTCTTCCCTCAGCGTAGGAATAAATTGTGGTGGTTTGATTAAGTACATCTTCTCAGGGACATGCAGTTGGATCCCTCTTGTTCTCCTCCCTAGGGATGGGAATTTTAGATTCGGATAGAACTGAATTTACCTGAAAATGGCTGATTCGATTTCTCTCTGAAAACTCTGAACTTTTCTGGTTTTGGACAATTTGGATCTTTAACATTGATTTGTTTTATTCTGATTTTTTGCATTGCGGTTCCCATTAACGTCAATAGGGGAAAATGCATGCCAAAAATCTGGATCTGAATTGAGAACCGAATCCGACCCCGCCCCCCTGGAATCTCACCCCTACTAGTCACAGAAGGGGTGCTGACAAGAGCTAGGAATTTCAGGGTTACTTGGTGTGGTATTAGATTTGAGGGATGGACCTTGGCAGCAAAATTGGGTTGAGAGGAACCCTCTTTATCCCTGGAGGAGGGTGCCTGCTTGGGATAAATTCTTGCCTCGTCAGGCCCACACACCCCACCTCTTTTATAAGCTGATACAGGACATCAAGTTATCTCCTTTGTGTAGTTCAAGATTGGGGGAGTTTTTTTCCACCACTAGTCAGATCTTCACTAGCCCAAATAATTGTGGGCCAGCAGGGCTGGCCATAGAATTTACAGGGCCCAGGTGAGGACCCATAGCCCCTCTCTCAGTAGCCCCACCCCTTTAACAATTGGCAGACTGGTGTTGGGTTACCAAAGCAAAGATGTGTCACAACTTTTCTGACAGAAGCAGAGCACCCCGGGGTCTGAGAGTCACAGGCAGGGAGAAGGTTCCACAGAAATAGCCTGTCCCAGGATCTCGGGAAATGCTGGTCATGAGGCTACCAGGATTGGCCTCCCTGTGGGTCTCCCTCTGAACATGGGGGCTGGGTCATGGCCCCTACTGGCTCTGCTTAAGGACAGCCTGTTGGCTAGATCTGCCTGGGGGTGTGGGTGAGGGAGGGTGAGTGTGATGGAAGTGCTGTGGGTTGTAGCAAGGTTAATTCTGCAGGGAGGCAATAGTTGTGCTGGGAATACTCTGGGAGGGCATGACCCCATCCTGAAATGTCCTGCAGCAGCATGGCCCCAGTCCCAAGCAAACTCTCTGGCACTTAAAGGCTTCCCCCTTCCCCACATTCTGCCTGTGAGCTGATGGGAAATTGAGGGGTGGGGGTTGGTGGCTGCAGGCAATGCAAATTTTGGGTGAGCCTGACTGATGATAGTACAATTCTGTATCGACAAGGCATGGCTATCGGATCGCCTGTTGCTAAGCTGCATGGCCTCATGTTGCATGTATGAATGGGAGCCTTTGTGTGTCTAGAGTACTAAGCAGAGCAGGATTAGATTGCTGTATTCTGGCCAGTGCCAGAATTAGGAAGATTTGACAGGTTTCGCGTATGGTTATGGACAACTTGGACTCTTAAGTTTCAGCATGCCGGGATGCATTAAGTGTGATGGAGCAAGCACTGTCTCTTTAAAGGTGGCCTGCCCATCGTTCTTGGCTCCGCCCCTTCTAGGGCTACGAGATTGGTAGGCTCAGAACTCCTGTCCATCTGCTATAGGCTGTGGAAGGAGTCGGTCTTGGAAGACAAGGTTGTGCAGGCAGCTGCACTTAGTATGGAGAAAAGAACCAAAGGGTAGGACTGATCCCTGGGGCAGGATTAATCAACCTGTGGGTAGTGGAGGAGAAGGTGCTAAGGAGGTGACTATGAGGTAGCATTGCCCAGGACAAGAATTCACCATCACATTTATGATATCAAAAGAGAGGCCGAGGTGTACACATTTGGTTGTGCAAGGGCATACCGCCCAGCAGTCCTGGCTTAGGAGGGATGGTTTCTATTTGACTGCTGAATCCTAGTGCTCCTCTTACAGGGGCCAAAGCCCCTCTTTCAGGAAAGGGAGATGAAAAGACCAGTATCTAAGCACCTCTTTCCTGTTTGACTCCCACTTGACAAGATGGAATGACAAAAAACTAGGTGTCATGATAAGCAGGAGAGCTTCTGTGTCCCTCTTAGACTGGGGAGGTTGGGAGGTGTGTGCGCCAATACAGGTGGGGCGGAGCTTTTTGTCTGAGGGGCGGAGCTCTGTGGCCAAAGAGCAGAGCTTGTCTGGCTGTTCAAAATGTTGGGAAGGTATATGCTAGAGACAATTTATTTGCCAGCCTTGAGGTCGCTGTGGTGTGAAGTCCGTGCCTATGTGATGGTTGTGCGTTTTCAGGGCGCACTGTGGAGGAAGGTGGAAAGGCGTATGTGGGTGTTGGGATGTTTTGGCTTGTCTGTATAGGAAGGAGAGAGCTATTGGTGTTTGGGGGTCTGGGGAAAGGGAGCACCACAGCATGTTTGGAGAGGTGAGGGAATTCTTTGTATGTAAGATATCTATATTGGGTCACAGAGCTGCTAGTTCCATGTAGAAATTTGTCCCATATTTTTTTGGGGGGGGTATTTCAGTTTTTCAGGTAATCTTGTGTACTTGAAAAACCGGTAACCAATATGAACCTTTTTACATGGATGGGGGTGGGTGGGGGGATGGGTGTTTTGGCGTGGTAGGTAGAGGGGTGTGTGTCCCTTTACATGGACACATGCCCATCTTCCACCCACCTCCACCCATGGAACCACCTCCAGTGTTCCGGAAGGTTCCGTGGGTGGAGGTGGGTGGGTGATAGATGGAGGTGGGTGTTGCACAGGAGCGCACACCCCTCTACCCATCCCACTTGGTGTTCACATGGATAAACACCAAGCGGACACCCACCCACCCCACCCCGGCCATTTACATGGACACCCCCACACACCTGCCCGAACACCGAGGGGGGCGGGGCGTCTGTGTAAAAATGGCCTATTTTGGTTTTCTGAGTACTCAAATGTTGTTCAGGTGTCAGTTCAGATACTCGAAACAGTCGATTTAGATACTCGAAACCATTTCAGCTCTAGCAACTGGGCGTAGGAGAGAGAGAATCCAACAATGGGGGCATGGGAAGTGAGAATGAAACTTCCTATGGGAAAATTTACCATCAGCATTTTGTATTAATTATATTACAGCAGAGTACCTATTGGCAGAATGGCATTCCCTCTGTTGGGCTACTAATGGCCCCTCATGCTGGTCCCAGACAACTCCATCGGAGGCTGCCTCCTAGAAACTTTGTTCAGGAATCAAACACACTGTCAGACTGTTTTGATCACTGTTCATTGTGACATCAGTGGCAGCTGAACCAATCACTGTTCTTTGATTTCATTTGCATGAGTGCCTTGGAGCCTGTCACAGATAGGACTGCTACTTCCCTCCTTCCGGGAGGAAGCCTGTAACGCGGAGGGATAAAACAGCTGTCATGTCCCTTTCTGGTGTAACCCACCCAGTATGATGATCTGTGAGATCACAATGCTCTGCAGGGGATGAGGCAATATCACAGAGGGTCGGAGGGGCAAAGGGGCTGTCATGCCCCCCTTTTTGACATAACACTGCTTTTGTGAAGTGACTGACATCACAGCACTCTGTAGTGGCGGGGCAGCATCAGAAAGCGGGTGGGGGATGCCCTATGGTCCTACCTCTTCCTGGTGTGGCCTCCCCTTGCCTCTTTCGGAAGCTCTGATTTCTTTGGGCTGTACTCGTACCGAACCGTGAGAATGACCACCAGGGTTGTTCCCTCTTTTTCGAACGCCAGGTCAGGCATCCGAAGATCACCCGTCACGTTTTTACAGTGGGGTTCGCGGTAGACTTGCCATTCAAGCTTACTCGCTTCCCGTGCTAGCAGGTCACACAGCTTATTGTGACGGCGTATGCGGGCATCCTGTACAACGGGGCATTGTCCCAGGATGTGGGAGCAAGTCTCATACTTCGCGCCGCAGTGCCTACAAGCCACCACCGAACCAGCCTGACCTCTGCCCTGATATTCTCTGGTGGGATACACATTAGCACGCAGCTTCAGAGCTGCCTCAAAGAAACTGGAGCTTTTCCTGGAACTGGGAGGCTTTGGGTCAAAATGTGTAGCATCTGAGTGAAATCCAGAGAGATGGCAACCTTAGTCGCAGAGCAGGCTCTCACTGTGATTGACTGGTGTGGTGTAGTTGGGCATGAAGAGAAATGTGGTCTTGTTTTATATGTATTTTAATTGAGAATGTGTTTCTTTAATTATGGTAAGCTGCCCTGTACTACTCCTGGGATAGGGCAGGGTATCAATATAAAATAATAATTTTATATCTATTTTGTAATCTTACTGATTTTTTTTATGTTGTGTCCAACAGGGTGATATCTGGGCCCATAGAAACTGAGGTGTGTTATCATACCACTTTGAGCTGGGGTCTAGCTAGTGCAGCGTAGAAAGGCTTAGGTATCAGAATCTCCCTCTGCTGCCATGTTGGAGAAAGTGGCCTCCAGTCCCCTGGGTTGTAGGCTTGGCATCTCCCAAAGCTATGGAGAACTTTGATGGATACAACTTCAGGCCTTGCTCATGATGCACCTCTTGAGAGAACTGGTTAATTAGGATCAAGGAGATTCCAGGACGACTGACCTTACTGGAGACCTGAGATGAGTCTTCTCCCAGTCAGCAGAGTTAATCCAAGAGAAAGCTGAGGAGGGAGGTCTGTGGGTGGATCTGGGCCTCCTGTCTCTTCATGGCTTTGCCTGTTTGTTTCTCTGTGTGATGCTTTTAGGTCCCGTGGCAGTGATCAGCGGCGAGGAGGATTCTGCCAGCCCCCTCCATCACATCAACCATGGCATCACCACACCATCATCGCTGGATGCTGGCCCAGACACGGTAGTGATCGGCATGACCCGTATCCCCGTCATCGAGAACCCACAGTACTTCAGACAGGGCCACAACTGCCACAAGCCAGACACATGTAAGTACCCATTCCAGTCAAATCCTTCTGTTTATGTCAGGGCAAGGATAGGGAGGGATGGGAGAGGAAGAGGGGTGAGGAGACAGAAGCAAAAGAGAAGGAGCAAGTGGAGGTGAAGGAAGCAAATGGGTCTTGTATGGTTCAGAAACCAAAGTGAATCTCAACCTACATGTAGGTGCTTCGGAAGGACACTCCATACCCTCATCTCAGCCACCAACCACTCATCACCCTTTCCTATTGAGACACCAACAGCCTAGAACTACATCTACATTGGACACTCTACCAGTGATACCGGCAAGAATAATGTGGAGAACACAATATGTTAGAGGCCTGCTTATTCTAGGGAACAAGAGTATGTCCCCCACTCCCTTTACAGTAATTTCCCACTCCCCTAGTGATAGAACAGCCCTTTTGAACAACCAGCCATCCCAGAGGTAACCACAGTGTCCCCACAGGTGGGAAATAACCAGAGAAAAGGAGTAACAAAATGAGACCTTCAGTTTCTGAAGGCGGTGTGGTTGGGCCAGAACATGCCATCTCCCCATTTAAAACTGCACAAAGAGTCCAGTCCATTTAAATAACTACTGCTGTCCACACCAGATGATAAAATATCCATCTCAGTTTAGCAAGAGGCCTGAGATCCCTGTTAGTCAGAGCAAAGAGCTATTTAAAGGACATACATTGCCTCCCTCCCTTAGCATGACTGCCCCAGGGCCAACGGAGAGATAGCAATTCAGAAACTGGCCTCTCTTGGAACCCTCATCTCTTACTGTTCCTAGGAACAAACCAAACCATTTGAAAGTGCCAGGTAATTGTTCCCTCCTCAGTTGTTTTTAGCATCTCCTGCATTTCCAGCCAGGAGTGGACATGACAAGATGTTCCAAGAAATGTTATTGTCTAGCCTGCTCTTTCCCTGGCTAGAAGCAGGAAACACTAGGAATTCTTGTGGCGGAGTCTCTTGTGTCCTAATTACTAGCCCAGTTTTGCTGCCTGGGGAGGATAGAAGAATTTATTCAGCAGTTGGAATTGGAGGTGTTTCCCGGAATTGAATCTCTAGGCCGTCAGGCATTCCCACCCCCCCGGCACCACTGGAACTTCTGTGGAGCCCTCCTCACCATGTGCCCAGTGGAGTGGGGGTGGCTGTGGAAGCACCTGCCAGAAAGCTAATGGAGCCAGCACTTCTCACCACCTCCCCCTTAACAACGTAGACAAACACACCTACCGCAGGGTCCAGGATAGCTGTCCCAGCTGCCCCTCCCTAAGGTCGGCCCTTACCATGACGCAGGAAGTTGCTCCTCCTTGGCCATGACTCTGATAAGTGTGAGCAGTGCCCCTTCCTCTCTTGCTGAAATCAATGATGCTAGAGCCAGCCTGATTGCTTACACTTCCAGGAGCTGAGACCTCAGATCTGGAGCTCTTGTTCATGGTGCTTCAATCACCAGAGCAATTGGCTGTGTCCAATTAAGCGCGCCTGGCTTTTCTTGGGGTTTTTATTTTAATGTATTTATTTTGATCTGTTTGTGCAGAGAGGGTGGAGGGTTTTCATTAGGCAGCAGCGACCAAGGAAGAGCCGCAGCGAGCATGGTATTTCTGTGCCATACGTTCTGTGTTTTCTATTTATTATAACGTCTCATCTCAAAGCACTTTACAAACCGTGATGGCTCAATTCTCTCGGTCTCTAGTCTCAGTAATCTGCAGCATTTCTAGTGTGCCAACTGTCCTGGGCATGTGCATGCCTTTCTGTTAGCGATGGCGGAAGCTCAGTGGATTTCAGGTTGCTCTGAATTGTGCCTGCCGGCCTGTGCCGTGCCAAGGTTAGTGGGAAGTAGATTGCAGGAGCCCTTAGCTGTGACATTTCACAGTATCAGTTTGGATAAGTCCTGGAAAGCTTAGTACCCAACAGAACCTCTAGCATTTGAAATGTTGGAGGTCAGGGTAGAAAAAACCCCAAAATTGGTAGCATACCCTCCAGGTACTGGAACCAACAGCCCTGTGAGTTGCCACAGACACACCAGATCATGGTAGGTTCTGCAGAGATACAAAATATGTTTTTGGACCCAAGCTTTACTTGGTGCCTTGAGGCTGCATCCTCCTTGGTGGAGCTTGAGTACACTCAAGAGTTGTGCTGCACTTTTAACTCCTCCTTGATTGGGACGGGAGGAAGTGATGGTGCCCCCACCTACCCCAAACAACACCTGTTTCTGTGGCTAAAACTAGACATCGTTCATTGTTAACTGTGACAATCTGTGAACCTCCTTCTCCTTTGAGGAACAAAATAGTGAATTAAGTTGGTATCTGATCTGTTGTTGATGGAATCTGAGATAGCCCCAGCAGTGATGACAACAGGGCAAGTTGCACCTCTCATGGCTGTTGTTAAAGGCTTTCTGCTGGCTCACAAAGAAACCAGAGGTCAGACTCAGTGTTCTCTGTGTGGTCACTTCTGACCTTCAGATCTTTGGATCACTGCATCAGTTACAGCCGGGTTACATTGTTGAGATTCTTTCTGCATCCGTAACAGTTAGAGACTTTTTAAAAATGAAATCTGGGATTCTGTGGAACAGCTTTAGAAAAATGCTGATACCACACTGGATTGGCCGTTTCCAAGTTTTGTGGACTCTGGACTGTTAACAGGCCGTGGGGGTGGGGAGATGTTATTTATAAAACATTATAAATATATTTTAAAGTAAATATGTGGCAAGCGCTTGTTCCTTATCTGCCAAGGATCTCGTTTAGAGCTCCATGTTTCTCTCGGGTTGGTAGTTGGGATGGCTGAAACCTAACCCAGACTCAGTAACTTGCATGATTATGTGCCTTTCTAGGTGTTAACAAAATCACCCATGAAACCAGGAACACAACCCAGCCTTGGTGAGTGAAAAAGGTTAGCTGCAATGTTTCACAGTATCAGTTTGAGTGAGATCTGGAAAGCATGCCAGATGTCTTTCAAATGCATTTGGAATTCCATAGGTTTCTGTGAGTGATGCAGAGTTGGTTTGGTTTCGGTGATCATATTGTGTTTGTAAGGTCTGGTCTTGTAGTCCATGCGCAGACCAAACTCCGGTTGATGTCAGTGGCCATATCGAAGGGAAGGTCAAGTCCTGGAAAGCACGGATTGTTCATTTAGAAAACTGTCGTATGAAGAAAGGCTGAAAGAATTAGGTATGTTTAGCCTAGGGAAAAGACAAAAAGCAGAGGGCGGTGACATGATAGCAGATTTCAAGTATCTAAAAGGGTGCCACAAAAAAGAGGGTGAATGTTTGTTGTTGTTTGTCACAGAAGGCCAAAAAAGAGGGAATGGGCTTAATTTGCAGCAATGAAGACTTCTCTTAAATATCAGGGAAAGCTTCCTAGGTGTTGGGCAATGGAATAAGCTGCCCATGGAGACTGTGGCATCTTCTCCCTTGGAGGTTTTCAAAATCAGGCAGGACAAGCATCTGTTCGCAGTGCTGTAGACAGGGATATCCTGCCATAGACTAGACTAGACCCTTGAGTTGAGCTGCAACTGGTACCCGGCCGGTCAAGCACCTTGTCTAATTTGAGATGCTTGACTTGCCCTGGATGCATTTGGGCACTGACTGGTAACTGAACGTGACCCGATGGGCTACCCAACTTGCCTCACCAGCTGGGATGCTGCTGCTCTGGTCTGGACTCCTGGCTGCTTCCTGTTTCTCCCTGGCCTGAACACTGCTCAGCTGAGTAGGGGGGAGCAAAGAGGCCTCTTCCCATCTGTGAGCACCCCCTAGTGGGTCCCCTGTTCCCAGGTGAACTTGTGCTCCCCTCTTTAGCAGGCACACATAGATGGGAAAAGGCCTCCTTGATCCGCTCCCCCGACCCAGAAAAAACCAAGTGGGGAAGTTCCCTGCTCACCTGTGTGGCGCGTGGACTGGGAAGAATCAGGGAGCAGCCAGGATTTTGAGGAGTAGCAGCTCGCCCAGTGAGGGCCCAGGGAGCTGCAGGTGCTGGGATTGGTGTCGTGGGACACCCGAGTAATACCTGAATTTTTGGACACTGGGTGCCCACTGGGGTGCCTGGAAACGTGGGTGTTACCTGCAGGTAGCTAAAGTGCTCCCGGCTGCAGCTCTAGAGGTCTTTTCCCGCCCTAACATTCTATGATTTACTAACAAATGAAAAGTAGGCAAGTCTTGGGGGGGATTTTGCTGCAGGGAGCCTTTGGCTTTTCTTTTTCACTCTCTGCTCAACCTGCTCTGGTGAGTTCCACTTAAGATTACAATCTTTTATTCCCATTGCTCTGATGCTCACTTGCTTGCTCCCACCAATGGTGTGGACACAAATGTGTTTTCCCCTTCCATGAAGGACATGGTAAAACCCATTGTCATGATCTGCCCTTGTGTTGGTCTACACCTCGCTCTGCCTTAGTCTCATTTGGTTTTTATTTTCTCTGAGTTGTTTTGTCCGGCCACTTCCATTGCAGATATCCCCAAAGTAAACCCACATTCACAAACCACAAGAAAGGTTTGCACAGTCCACACCACTATATGTGTATTCATCCAGAACCTTCCCTCATCTCAGGCCAACTGCCACACACTCTTTTCAAAAGGGATTCCATGGTTCCAGGTCTCCAAGGCGAGGGAGACCTGGAAGCTGGAAATCTGGGAGCTAGAAGACTGAGAAATCTTTTCCCCAACAGACCAGGATCATTTTATGTTGTGGAGACACTTCTTGTTTGCTGTTTGGGCCTTATATGGATTAGGGTAACCAAGGGGAGTCATGGCCCAGTCAATCAGGGAGACACCACTTCTGGGAGTATTCGCAGCAGTTCGCTTAGCTAAGTGGCCAAGGAGCCTGCCTCAGGTCCTGGAGGCCTGGGTTTGTACCCTGCTCCTGCCAGAACCTAACATGGGCCTAATATTCTGGATTTCCACACCCATTAATGCCCACAGCAGTCTAGCTAGACAATCCTGGGTAACTTTCACTTTGTTCATTTTCATCCGATTAGTTGCACCACCTGGATGCAGGACTGCTTTGCCATTGTTCACCCCACATAATCTGCCAGGGAGCATGATGTATTTGATGGAGTCCATATCCTCTTGATTAATGTATTGACATAGGAATTCTGGAAAGCAGCCTCCCTCTTTCCCAAGCTTGGCTCTTCTCCCTCTTCCTCCCCCTAGCATTACCAGGTGGTTGGCTGTGAGACTGAGTGTTTTCTGGGTAGAAGACATGCCGATACCAGTTACTGAACTACAGTGAGGGGAGAGAACTCTATATGCTTAATGCAGTATTAATAGTACATTGGCGTGATATGGATTTCTGTCACCCTCTATACTAACAAACATTGGTTATCAAGGGGGTGGGGAATGACAGATGTGTATTCACAGCCACTTAGTTCAGCAAAATGGAATTGCAGATGAAATATGGAAAAAGGCTTCCTGCCTGCTACTACGCTGGAGCCCCTTGCTGTTTCGGCATAAAACTGTCCCGCAGTTACTCCTTCAGCAGGCTCATTAGTTAACAGTGTCTGCGAGGAGACGAGGCACGTTTGCTTCCGACTACAGGTTTGTTTAGTTTTTCTTCTTATGCCAGCAGTAGAGCAAGGGTTGTGCAGGCATTCGGTCTTCTGAGAATTTCTGGAGGCTCCGGCTCGTCCGAGAGACTTTCCTCACTAAAGCCTCTGCTCTGCTGCAGCCAGGGCGGAAGGAAAGACGATGGGCTTTGGTCACCTTTCCATTTCTAGATTTCAGCATGGAATTAAATGTGCAGGATTCTATCAAAGTCCTTTATTCAGCCAGTTCCATACATACAATCCGTTCCAATGGGCTTTCCCTCTGTCCAGGCACAATTCCTCCAGGGCAGCCCCACGTATGTACAGAAAGCCCAAAGGATCAGGCACCTTACCCTCTGACCTTTCTCATAGTCCAGACTCCTGGGCAGGTACCTCCCTCCCCTGAAGCCAGGCTTCCCAGGGGCAGCCTCAAGCTGTGGGCTGGCTCAGCCCTTTAGACAGAGCTCCTGTCTCCCTGGAAGAGTCTCTCTTGCTTTCTCTAGGCAGAGCCCTCCATGGCTCCTACCTCCCTTATGTCCAGCCCTCACTCCTGGGCTGCTTAGGGCTTAAGCAGAACTTCCCTCTAAGCTGTTTCTCCAGCCTTCCCTCCTTGAGCACCAGTCTGCTAAGCTCTGGGCTGGCCACGCCCAGCTCAGCTAGCCTCCATCAATCCCTCTGTTAGCTCAGCCATAAGGGCAAGCCCAGCTGTGGCCCATTAAGGCACCATCCTGTGCCTCCACAGCACCTGCGCTACCCCAGCTGGTGCTAACTCTGACTGGTGCAAACTCTCTTAAAGGGCCAGGCTCCCTTCTAGCCTGTCCTGCTACACTGGTTGATACCCTGCAGCCATTTACGCTTCCTTGCTACGCCTCAGCTTGAGTACTGCGTTCAGTTTTGGGCAACCCATTTTAAGAAAGACATAGAAAAGTTGGAGAGGGTGCAGAGGAGTGCCACAAAAATACAGGATACACATAATAGGAGAGCTTAAACAATTGAAAAATAAATAAATAGAGGGATTATGATATGTCTACAAATATTTGAAAGGCAGCCCTAAAGAAGATGGAGAACAATTGTTCTCTCTTGTTATGTGAAGGCAAGTGAAGGGACAATGGATACAAGCTGCAGAAAGGGATATTTAGATTGAACATCCTGCAGACATTCTTGACCAGGAGGGCAGTCAATGGAATGAGCTGCCTAGTTTTGGATTCTCCGTCAGTGTAGATTTTTTAGAAGAGCCTGGATGGGCATACGTCTGGGATAATCTAGGTTGGTAAGTTTTGCATCAAGCAGAGGACTAGACTTGATGACTCTCATGATCCCTTCAAGCTGTACAATTATGAGTCTATCCTTTGCCCTCTCCCTACTTTATCAAGACTGAACTGCATAGACTTAGGTCCATCACTTGACATTGACTCCCTGGCCAGCTATAAGCCAGTCTCTAACCTCCCCTTTTTAGGGAAGGTTATTGAACAGGTGGTGATTCCTCAGCTTCAGGGGCATCTGGATCATGTCAGTTTTCTGGATCCCTCACAGTCCAGCTTTCGGACTAGTTTTGACAGTGAGACTGCGCTTGTGGCCTTGGTCAATGACCTCTGCCGTGAGTTGGATCAGGGTAGATCGACCTTTTTGATCCTGTTAGATCTGCCGGCTGCATTTGTTACTATTGACCATGAGATGTTGGTTACTCGCTTGCGGGACCGAGCCAGGGTGGGCGGAATTGTTCTTGAATGGTTCTACTCCTTCTTGGTCGGGAGAACTCAACGGATAGTGGTGGGGGAGTACTTGTCATTTCCCCAGGACTTCAGTTGTGAAATCCCGCAAGGTTCTATTCTGTCCCCTCTCCTGTTCGATGTGTACATGCAGCCTTTGGGCGAGATTGTAAGAGGGTTCATCATACGTTGTCATCAGTATGCTGATGACACCCAATTTTGCCTCTCATTTTCAGCTGACCCAGGCCCGGCAGTCTCCATGCTTACACGGTGTTTGGAGGTTGTGGGGGACTGGATGGGGGTGAGCAGTTTGAAGCTGAATCCTGATAAGACAGAAGAGATACTGGTGGGAGGGGCTGAGGGAGTGGTGGCCCCCATCATTGATGTGGTTCGCCCTCCATTGGTCCCTCAGGTCTGTAACCTGGGCGTGTTCCTTGACTCGCAGCTTCGCCTGGGTGTACAGGTGGTGGCTGTGGCGAGGAGCACTTCTTGCCAATTACATCTGGTGCGATGGTTTTGGCCATATGTCTCGAACTCTGACCTGGCCACCATCATCCATGCTGTCATTGCCTCAACATTGCAACGCGCTCTATGTGGGGCTACCCTTGGTGACGGTTTGGAGACTGCAGCTGGTGCAGAATGAGGTGGCCCATCTCCTTACAGAGATGGGTCGTCACGAGCACATTACACCAGTGCTTCGTCTTCTGCATTGGCTGCCTATGGTCTTCTGGGCCCGATTCAAGGTATTGATTTTGACCTATAAAGCCCTACATGGCCAGGGCGCTGCCTACCTGTGGGATCGCCTCACCTCCCAGGTCCTGGATTGGCCCCTGAAATCAACCAGGGGTGCCCAACTCGAAGTCCCCCGAGTTTCTTTAGAGGCAACCATGGGGAGGGCGTTCTTGGTGGCCGCACCTAGGCTGTGGAACTCCCTCCCGAAAGAGGTCTGTCTGGCCCCAGTCCTTCCCACTTTCCGAAGACGGTGCAAGACCTGGCTGTTCTGCCAGGCTTTTGGTGAGGGAGACAGGTAAAGGGCAGAGGATTGGATTAAGGAGGGAGGATTTTTAACTCCGCGTTTGCATTTTTTATGTTTGTTTATTTAAATTATTTGTATGTTATAAATAAATGAATAGGTCAACAACAAGGACTGGAATGATAAAACCTCCCAGGAATGTTGCTCTTATGCATAGGGTTAAATTGACTGTCCTCATTGGGATAGGTGTATAGAGAAAGTAAGGTTGCTGTGTTGGTCCCAAACATAGACAACAGAGGCAAAATTGTAGTGATATCTTTTATTGGACCAACTCCAGTTGGTGGAGGTATGCAAGCTTCCAGACCTCACTGGATCCTTCATCAGGCACATCAGGAGTTAAAATTGCAGACTGAGCACAGCAGTCTGCTATCCATAAATGCAAATAACATGGCAAATGCAAAACCCACTATTCATTCCAAGTCTGCTTTGCTCAGTCTGCAGTTCTGACTCCTGACTTGCCTGACGAAGGACCCTGTGAGGTCCGAAAGCTTGCGTACCTCCACCAAATGGAGTTGTTCCTATAAAAGATATCACTCTACTACTTTGTCCCTATTGCCTCTTGGGACGGGATATATCAGAGTTGGAACGAATAGTGGGTTTTGTATTTGCAAATGTTGTTTGCATTTTTGATTAGCCCTTTGAATGTCCGAGTGATACCCGTAACTAAAATTGGTATTTAAACATATACATATTCAAGTATCCTACTATTGGTTACTTCATTTATTTCATTACTTTGGTTCCGTGTTTTGTTTTGTTTTTGTCATTTTGGTTACATTGTTTCAGCTTTTGTGCTTGAGCAACATTGATAAAAGCACCGAAAAGAAGTAATTGAAATGCAGGAAACCACAAAACAAAAGAAGTAAAATATCAAAACAACCAAACTGAAATATCTGGAACAAGTTTCCAATGAAAAAGAAATCAGTAGTGGTCATCTACTTAATCAGAACTGATTCAGATGCGATGGACATATTTATTGCTTTCCTTGGATATTCGCTTTAGCTCTATAACATACCAAGAGTATATTTATTTATTTATTTATTTGTTTATTTTAAAAGTTTTGTACCCTGTTCCTCCTGCCACAGGCAGCCTGGAGCGGATAGGGATCTCATCGAAGATGGCAGCCAGAGTAGTGGTCCTTTTTCTGGTGGACAAATCTGGCGGACAACACCTCTACTTCCCACATTGCAAGGTGTGGAAGGAGCCATGGGCCTCAACTAATCTCTGCCTTTTGGTATCATCCAGAAATAGATCTGTTTCTTTTCCAAAATGTGTGAAGACATTGCGCGTGCAGGCACCACCAAGGAAGAAACTCATCAGAATTCAGGCTGGGGCAGAAGGATACAGCTTAATGAGTGATGTTGGTGCCAAAGTGAACCATCACTTATTCTACCTTCAAATATTTCTTGAAAATGGCACTTGGCTCTCATGAGAGAAAAGCACATTGTGCTACAAAAATGAACAACATGATTGATGCAATAACTGCATGCATTTGTCTAGGACAGATTCACCAGTTTGTTCCAAGGTTGGTGGGAGGATTAGAGGTCATCTTTTTGACCATGGACAGCTGCATGTGCTGGCAGAGTGGAGACAGTCTACTTTCGTTCCAATGTAGTAAACCTCACCGAACTGGTGTGGTCCTTATTTCCAATATCCACCTGACTCTGGACTTGGGATTTTCCTATTGGCCCTTTTTAAATTGGTGGGGGGGATCGGTGTGCAGCGAGTGGAGCATTGCTGCAGGGGCGATGAGTGGGGGGAGGGGGGAGACGGGTGCACACTCATCTCCATCCATCTATACGCACGGAGCAATCTGCCTTTTTGCTGGTTGCTCCATGCGTGGGTGATAGTGATGGGTGAACGCGGTTCGGAGTTCGGCCCGAACTCGGTCTGTTTGGACATCCAAACCGAACATCTGAACCAAACGTTCAAACTTCCGAACAGTTCGGGAAAGTTCGATTGAGTTCGGGGGTGGGAAAAACGTGACTGGAAGGGGGAGGCAGCTGAGGAGCAGACTTCCTGGCACCAGGGGTGGTTTCAGGGTCAAATGATACTGATACCGGAAAAAATCTTCAAATTCGGTATTGGTATCGATAGCGCTATTTTTGAGTGTTCGGCCAAGTTCCGCCCAACCGAACTCCGCCAAACCGAACAACCGAACCCAAACTCAGGTTTCGAACTGAACGTCCAAACATCCGAACTGCGTTCTGTTCGCTCATCCCTAGTGTGTGATGGGTGGATTGCAGGAGCATGCAAAAACACACACCCCATCCACCATGGTGTTTACACGGGTGGCATATACGTGCGGCGGACCTTTGTGTCATGCGTGGGTCCGGTTCATGTAAAAAGGGTCGTTGTTAGGAGTAATAGGAGGAACAAGAGGTACCTTGAATCTAATAGCTTGAGAGATGTATTTGATTAGATGGCTTGAAGGCTCATCTCTGAATAATAGTTCAGTAACTGATATAATAATAATCTGCTCAAGATTCCAGATGCTTATTAGAATCTCTTGAGTCTGAACCATCAGGCTATATCCAAGCAAGACACATAGCAATATTTCCAATACTTCCTGTTTCCGATCAGAGCAGAAATATCCTGAGAAACATTCTATGTTTTTTGAAGTTTAACCTTTTCCATCAACAGTCCAGGATGGAACTAGAAAGAAGAAGCCAAAAACAAAAGATACTCTCAAAGGAAGGATACAAATTCTTCTGAATCACTAGCAAGGTTTCTCTATAGCTAAGCAAGTCCATTAGGACCAATCTGGAGTACATGACTTGAATAGTATGGCCTTGAAGTCTGGAGTAGAGACTCTCCTAGCCAGCTGTTCTGTCCCTTGTAAAGTGATGATGCTGGAGTTGCTTAGAGGCTGCTTTGTTTTTTGTTTGCTCTCTGATTGGAACTGGGCTTGCTTGCCTTTGACTGGTGTCATCGCCACACAATACTGGGTTGACCACATGGGCAGGAAGACTTCCTTCCAAAGAGTTCTGCGAGGGCTTTTTACAACCTCGTTTATTATAGGTTGCCCTGACATAATTACATATTTGAAGTTGGTAATTACACATATTCACACTAATTAAGTAATTAGATATAATTACACTAACTGTAAATATATGGTAATTGGCTTAAAAAAGGGTACTTAAGAAAAATGTGAACAAATTGCCCAATAAAGATGCCATCGGCCAACTCTCCACACAACACTCTGTTTCGTTTGCAGGTTAAAATGGACTCTAGACTTTTAAAAAAATAAAAAAATTAATCATATATCCTGACCTGTTTTTTTTTTTTCATGACACAAGGGACTCCAAATGGAAAATTGTTTTACTGTTCCAGTTCATTTGTCAGTACCAATGTTCTTTGTTTACCTTCTGCCTTTTTTCCGGCATGGACAGTGGAAACTGGCAAATGCCATTTAATTTCTACTTCTGCTTAATCATGTTCCCCAAGATGCAACGTGTAGATTCACTATTTAAACAAACAAACCAATAAAATAGATGCATGTCTCTAGGTTTTGTAAAATGTTTTGTTTCCTTGAAGCATAGACTATAATCCAGCTAAGGTTCGAATCAACAAGTATCCTTTTACATCAGGGGTGGGGAGCTGTTCTGTTCTTATGGGTCACTTTGCAAGTTAGGGGTGTGGGATTCTTAAATGGTTTGCTCAGGGTATGAGAATAAAGGGAAAGGGTCAGATCAGGACCCTATGCCCTATCCTTGAGTGCATTACCTTATCTCTGCTCCCTTCTCCTGAGCTCAGTCTTCCTTTGCTTGAGAGTTGGGACTGGGTCCATGGACCAAGTCCAGGAATTGGAAATGGGCCAAATAAAAAGCACCATGGCTGGTTTTGGCCCCACAAGTTGCAGTTTCCCTGCCCCTGCTTTAAATTTTGAATAACCGGCATCGGATATAGTAGAAATCTCCTTATCTGAACCTTTCTAACCTAGATCCTTATTCTTGTCATGACTTAAATCCAGTGGTGTAATACAACCCAAATCTCTCAGATGGGAAGGCACTTTCCTTTGTTGGGGGGACACAACTAAGAGGAGGGGAATAACAGAGAGAGGAGAGAAATTAATATGGGGCACTGACCTTGAACAGGATGGGGGGGAATGAATGTGGGGCCCTGGCCTTGAATGGGAGGAGGACAGCCCCCCCCCCCTTTGATTACACCCCTGCTTATATCTACTACAGCTCTGAAACACACTGTATTATGAATACAGTAGAACAGTATCTGGACACATCTCTCATTTGGACAAAAATAGTGTCTCCCCAAGGTGTTCAGATATGGATGTTTCTCCTGTATTTAAATTGTTGTGCGGTAGAACGTCTCCCCCCATCCCCCACCAACACATGCTGTCTCTCACACACTTTCAAAATCTGGACACATCAAAGGACATCTTTTTGTCCAGATGAGTGAGGTGGATATATATCGGTTTGGATCCTATGATTTTTGTCTACTATTTATGCGGGAACCATAAAACAGGTCTATTTAATGATGGTCAGCAAAATGGGTGGGGGAGGTGGAAGCATAATTAATGACTAGAACAGGGAAGGAGATGCGGAGGTGTTACTGTAGAAACAGCTTCGGGTCTCAGTCCTTCCCACAACAGCTATACGGTCTTTCTCCTACTGAGTTCTCTTTTTGTTGCCTTCTCAGAGAGGTCTAGAAAGTAGTGTGGATCAGTCATCCTTTGCACTGAGGTCTGTTTCTTATGGGGTATATCACAATTCCATTCTGCTGCTCCTCATGTGATACATGGATATGAAACCCATATGAGATTTAGTGAGGAGATAGGGACTGTGGTGTTCTCCGTGACACCCAATTTTCTACATGATACACCCAGCTAACACAGCTTGGACAGCACAGTTGGGCCTCTTTCTCAGTGTCTGAGTTTAGTTGGCTTAGAATGGGGAAGTGGTGAGAGTAATTAGTTCATAGTCTAGATGGATTAAAGTCATTATTCAGGGTGAGGAGAAGCAGTGGGGTGAATGTGTGAGATTATCCAAAGAGGCTTGCCCTTCATTTATTACCAAAACGTCACAGTCTGAGGGTCTGGTTAGATTCCTCTGTGTGGTTTTCATATGATTATAAATGAGGTGGCAGTGGCTGAGGTAAATATTTTCCATCTGTGTCTTCTGAGAAGATATTTATTTTTTTTTTCCTTCTGTGATCTTTGCCTCTCAATTCAGTTACCACTGTGTGTTCTTCAGGAAACTTAACTTTTGTGTTAGCTGGCCTGACTTTTTAAAAGCGTCCCCCTCCTCAATCATCCTTTCATTGACCATGTGTTGCCAACTTTTTTATTTGGCTTTACTATGGGGTCATTAGCGTGCTGTTGAAACTAGGAAAATATCAGCCTGAGGAGAAATGTCTGGCAGAGTGGCAGTCTGTCCAAATACACCTGCTCCATTGGCTAGTACAGTAAGTATTTATTACTTGGGTTGATTTGTGAGTTACTGAGTAGAGAGCCAATGTAGCCTAGTGGATAAGGTGTTAGACTTGGGTGTGAGAGACCAAGGTTTGAATCCCATCGAAGGGCACTTTCAGATGGGATGAAATGTGCAGCATTTGGCCCCACAGGCTTCTCAGGGATGTAAATGACTCACAGCTTCTGTCTCGTGGAAGTGTGGATTTTTGCTGACAAGTACACACATCTGGTAGAGTAGGATTTCACTACTCCGCCAGACGTGTATGTTTGTGAGCAAAGATCTGCATTTCTGCCCTTCTCATGAGACGGAAGTTGTGCACCATTGGAGTCCCGAACTTCCCCGTGGAGCCAAAGGCTGTGCATTCCATCTCATTGGACAGTGTCCTTTGCCTTGAATATTCTGGCTGGCCCTGGGCATACCACACTTTCTCAGCCTTAGTTCTCCATCTGTAACAATGACCTACCTCACAAGGTGTTGTGCAGGTGAGCTAGATAAGGTTTGTTATTTATTTAAATTTATTATCCTGCCTATCCCAAGGGCAGGGTCACTTTGTAAAATGCTGAAAGCACTATATAAATAATAGTTAAAGAACCAAACTCTTGTCCGGGCTCTCTCTGCCCATATATTACAGGCTCTGGAAGGCATTGGTGTAGCTGTTTATACAATCCCAGGTGCGGAAATTTAGTTCCACCCCTCGTGTCGCACAGGCTGTCTCCCCTCGTGAATACAAGCAAGTTACCTTCTGCAGCCACATGACTGGGATCTGAGGGAATTTAGATTGTATCTCTCTTACCTTGAATGTGCGTTTACTGAAAATGCTTGTAACAACAATACGGATCAAAGACAGCTAAACACAGCCTGGCTCTGAGCAAGGAAGCAAGGCTGACAGCACAGCTGCAATGGGTGTCATTGCAGCAGGGAGCCAGATGGCTGGGTGCAATGAATTCAGTTCCAGTAGAAAACAAACCCATTAAATCAGCCATAACTTGGTTACGTGCTACCAGCATTGACCTGCCCACAGGAAAACAACACTAGCAGAGGGAAGAGTCCCACATACAGTACTAAACAGTGGTCAGGGTCTTCCCATAAGCACACATCCACCTACTTCTCAGCCTGCCTCAGTGAACGGGGGGGCTTAAGTCAGGGGTACACATATAATAGGTGCAGAAACATCAGGGCCCACATACCTAGGGAACTCGCATGCATGTAGAATGCATATACACACTGGAGTGGAGTGTCCCAGCAGGGGGCCCATTCCCACCTACTAGGGATTGGGATGGGCGAATGCGGTTCGGAAGTTTGGAGTTCGGACTGAACTCGGTCTGTTTGGTCGACCGAACTGAACTTCCAAACCGAACTCGAATTTCAAACCAAACTGAATTTCTGAACTCCGTTCTGTTCACCCATCCCTAGTGGCACTGGCAACACACACCCAAAAAACTGGTTTTGAATGGCCGAACTTGGTTCGGAAGTTCGGAATTTGACCAAACTGAACTCGAATTTCAAACCGAACTGAATTTCCGAACTCTGTTCTGTTAGCCCATCCCTACCACCTACCTGCACCCCTGCCTTAAATCCCAGTGTCCTGAAAGGTGACAACCAGAGCGATCTCTTCTGAAGTGACTCTAGAAGTTCAGAGGCATATCGACTACGAGGTACTGAAAAAGCCAACCAAGGGAGGGGGGCCCCACATTGTATTTCCCTTGTGGACTCAACGGGCTTTAGCTCCTAGCAGCACTCGCCAGAGGCATAACTTTGCCCCAGAATTTGTGAGGGATGCTGTGAGAATGGTGGGGAGGGAGGGATGCTGGGGAAATGGTAGGTGAACAAGCTCCCCTGACTTACCCAGTTAATTCAACCGGGATATCTGCTTCAGATATGTGTTGTGGCTCTCCTTAGTGCTGAACCAAAAACAGTGGTTCTTGAATCAACAGGGAATCCCATCAGGTTGGGAGTGTTGCTGATTGTTTGTTAAATCATTTGAGCCTGGGATGCATTTTGTGATTCTGCTGCTTTTGGGATTGCAGCTGGTGATTTTTTTCACATTATTTTTTTTCAATTTACATAGTTTTTAATTTGTATTTATTTATTTAATTTAAAATTACCATCATTTCCCAGTATTTACTGCCACTTCTGGTACTTTCTGTCATTTCCTGGTATTTACCATAATTTTTTGGCTTGTGTCATTTTAAAATTATTTTTATGCCCTGGTGTCATTGCTTTCCCAGCTCCTGGCCCCAGACCTTTTTTGCCTCCAAGTGCTCTTTTCTCAGTAAGTGGAAACGAGGAGTGGGGGAGAAGGAGGCTGTGCCTCCTGTGTCTGGCTCTGGTCTGTGTATTCTGTGCGTACCTCCTTCTGCCAATGTGCCGAACATGTACCAAAGTACCAGATAGTACTGAAAATTTCTTCCAATAGGCATTCTGGAATGGGAACAAACTAGAGCTGAATGTGAAACAACACAATTTCTTGTGAGCAAACTTGCAATTTCGAGAAGGAGATCTCGGTCGAAATATTTTTTTTTAAAACATGCAAGATGGCCACCAGGCAAAATGGCCACTGCCCTTAGCCAAAATAGTGGTGGCTCTATTGACCTCAATCCCAAGTGGGATCTGCATGAGATCCACGTGGCACAATGCAGTCCCTGTGGAGATGCATGCAGTTTACACTCATGTGCAGGATGTGCACAGCGTGTGTGAGGCATGGGGTCACCCCCAATGTCACTATACCATATGCAATGATTTTAAAAAAGATTGATTTTCTTGCCAAGAACTTGGCAAAACAGTCCTGGTTCTCAATTGGTCCGAGACGAAGCAAGAACTGGAATTTTGACGAGATTCTCCTTCTCTTGAGAATGAGCTGAGAAGCTGCCTAGATTTTTGCTGAGAAGGGTAAGAATATCGAGACAGCCTTCCCTCCCCTCTGCATTTGAAAAACACACAAGGAAGGGCCTTCTAAAAGCCCCCTCTTCTCCCCTGCCATCATGTACTCACCTTGGCTGCTCCAGCTGCTGGGGGTCTCGCAGCTCCGCTTCTCTGTGGGGAACAGGGATGCCAGAAAGAGGTAAATAAATAAATTTGCTGTGCCTGCATGAAATGGCTGCCTGGGTACAGCCCTTTTCCAAAATGGTGCAGACCGGCCCCGGCGGCCATTTTGTGCCTGCACAGTGGACCGATCTCAAGCCCTGTGGACCGGTGATTGGGGTCTACACCCCGTGCACAAACAATGCAGCCTTGTGCACACACGAACCCTGAAGTGCTGCATCCATGAATGTGGCACTTAGGATCAGCCCCAGTGGGGGTTTTTTTGGGTTTTTTTTGTGGGTGCATCTCTTGCAAGATCACATACTGGGGCTGAAATCTCGATGAGTTCTTGGGCCAAGCCCAAAATCTCACAATGTATCTCGCGAGAAGAAAAGGGCTTCTTGTTTCAGTCCTAGAAAACATTTGCCATGAATTGTCATTGCAGCTCTTGTTCTACTTGCGTACATGCCTCCGTATCTGTTTATTCACACACCCGCATTCACCTACACGCAGGTATACCCGCAGACCTATTCAAATAATTTCAAACACATGGCCTCTCATCTATCACAGCGATGAGTACATTCTAAACCATAAACAGATCATCTAGAAATGTTCGCTCACTTCCCCAGCGCGCACGCTGCCGCACACATGTTCACGCCCACATATTAAAATTTTGGCTCTCTCTCTTAAACCACTTTGTAGTTGTGAATTCCAACTTCTGCGGAGCATGTTGAGAATTCTGCCTCCCCTGCCAGAAGTTGAGCCAGAACAGCGAAGAGGCTTATCATCCGCAGAGCTACTGAAAATATGTTGGTCTGTAATTTCAGTTGAGCGGCTGACTGGTAGGTGGAAAGGGAGATTAATGTTGGGGCAACAGAGATCTGATGCGGTAGAACACAATAAGCCATGATGCATTGTTAAGAGCTGGGGAGGAAAAGTGAGAATGAAGTAGGCAGTAGAAGGAAGTGAAAAAGAAACGTGTCTTTGGATACTCCATTATAGGTTGATGTCTGTCCTCTTATCAGCGTAGCAGAATCAGGAGATACTGTCTGATTGAATTTGCCGTTCTCTAAAGCTCCTTGTTTTCTTTGAGGTGGCTGAATGGGCACCAGAAAGATGTGTCTTTGTTCTTCGCTCATCGTTGTCACCGCCTGTCGCTCCTTACCATCTGACTGGAATAATGATGGCGCAGCAGCCTATCCTGAGGATATTGCTAACTCAGGAAGTCTTGGTGCCAGTGGTAATGAGGAAGGCTTTAGGATGCTTTCCTAATGGCTCATTGATTGCAGTGAATTACTCTTTGGGTTGTTAGATATACGTAGGTACAGAATGGAATTTCTTGCTCATCAGCTAATTATTGTTTTAACCGAGTTTGATTTGGCTTGTAAAATTGAGCTGTTCTGAAAGTCTTTTGACTTTCATCCTTTATGTACCTATCCATGATGGCACACTGGTCTGACACACTTGTGGTGCATGTAATAGCCAGTAAAGGGCTAACTTGTGGAACCCAGCAGGCAGTCCACTGCTATGACTGGCGTAGGAGTGGTGGGGAGAGCAGTAGTGTGCTCTCCTCCCAAATAGGCATGCAAGTTACTGAAGGCCAGAGCCCTGGTTAAATCCACTGTTAGGAGCCAATTTCATGAATTTATGAGAAGGAAAGAGGAGAGTTATTTAACGACAAGGAGATAAGGATTGGGAAGACTACGAAAAGTTACTGAAGATTCTGCACAACTAATAGACTGGGCTATAAAATGGCAGATGAAATTCAAGATTGAAAAGTATGTACAAGAATTCTAATTTATATTACATACTCCTGGAGTACTGTGTGTAGTTCTGGTCTGTCAAAGAAAAAAGTTTACAAAATCATAAAGGTCATGTGGCCCGAGTAAATAGGGAGCTGTTATTTACCTTGTCTCAAAATACTAGAAGAAAGAGACGTGTTGCCAAACTAATTGGCAGCAGATTTATAACAAATGAATATTTTTACTCCATGTGCCATTAACCTTGGAACTTGTTGTCAGAGGATGTCAAGAAGGCTAGTAGCACAACTAAGTTCAAGGAAGGACTGGCTGAGGTCCAGAGTAAGTTGGTCAAGGGATGAAACCTCTAAGCATTGGGACTGAGAGTGAAGAACAGGAGATGGATCACTCCATTATGACCTGTTGTGCACTTCTCTAAAGCAACCAAGTAACACCCAGCTCACCGCTGTACTTCAAAACCTTTAGTTTTTGTTCAGGGAAATATCTAATCCTTTCCTTGCAACTTACCCAAACTCTTTGCCTCACTAATATCCTGCAACACTGAGTTCCACAGGTCAGTGATGCATGGAAGTGACTGCTTTTTAATTTTGAACACCTTCTTATTCTTGTACTATAGAAACTAATAAACATGAGGCAACGTTGGGTGTTTTCAGATGCGACACCAGCACGGTTTAACCTGCTTTAGCCTGGGCTAAACTGGGTGCCACCACCCCATTGAAATGCGACTGCCAGATATTTGCCGGGTCTGGCTCCTGGTGGAGTTAGCCCGGGCTGTGACTCCGGGAAATCCCCAAATCACAGCCCAGGCTAGCCCCCCTTCACGGTTGGGATCTGGCCGCCAGACTAGGACAAAAGTGGGCTTTCATGTCTGAAAGCCCGTTTTACTTACCACAGTCCAAGGTGGGCCAATCTGCGCAGGGCATGGTCATGCATACGCACATCTGTGCGTCGCCCCACCTCCTCCCCAGCCTGGCCACTGTAATGTTTTGTTCGGCAGTGACCACTCCTGCTACGACCTGGAGCAGTCCATGACGGGACACATCGCGTCTGAAAACACCCATCGTCTTGTCTTGCCTTATATCATTCCCAAGGTCCTCTCGTGTCTCTCCATAGTGTCCCCTTGCCACGCTAAAGGTCTTTTATCCTCAAAATGTTTTTGGGTTCTGACTGAACAAAGAGGACTACTTCTAACAAGCACAGCCAGCAAGAAGGTAGCAAAGCTTACCGGGAAATGATGCAATTAGAAGGAAGCGTGGGAAGAGAATTAACCAATCCTCCTGCTTTCCTCCCTTCCCACACCCTGCCCTTTCACGTCCCATTTACTGGATTAAGCTGAGCTAAATCCTCAGGTGAGCAAGATGCTCAGGAAAGCAAAGGAGAAAAGTAAATCCAAATGGTGGTGGTTGGGGGGGGGGGACAACCCTTGCACTCAACACTAATAAAGAAATTAGTAGCGTCCTACATTATGAATTGGATGAATTTTTAATGGCCAGGAATGAGGTTGATTTATAATGCATCCGTCCTGGCCTGCAGAGCTCATCGCCAGCTAATAAATAAATGACAGGCCCCTTGTATTAAAAGTATCAGTCATTTTATATCACTGCAGTGTAACTGATGTGGAATATCAAGTGTGAGATGGAGCGGCCCTGAGGACGTGGCAGGCACCACGCATGCAGCCCAGGCGGTGGAGGGGATTGGTGGCCCAGTGTGCGTGCCTGGAAAGAGCTGCTCTGGGGCAGAAAAAGGGGGTTTCCTTTGGGGTGGCTGTGTGAGAAACGGGCTGCCTAGATTTATTCCCCCCAGCCTGTCTTGCCAAGGGGAGAAGAGGATGCTTGGTCACCAAGGGCATAGCTATAATAAGGCTAGGGGATGCAGATGCACCAGGGTCCGCAACCTTGGTGGCGTGTGATCCCTGACAAAGCTGCATCTCTTATTGCTTGAAGGAGGCAGCAGGGGGGCCCATTCCATTTTCCACACCAGGAGCCAGTCCAAGCTAGCTACGCTTCTGTTGGCCACCTGGGGCCCCTTCCCCTCCCCTTCAGAAATCTCCACCTGCCAATCAGGCAGGGGCCTCTGCTCTCAAGTTTGAGTGTAGAGGAAGTAGGGTTTGCCGTGTTGGTCTCAAAATAGAGACAAAGTAGTACAGCGAACTCTTTTATTGCACCAATTACTGTTGGTGGAGAGAGGCAAGACCTGCCTGACGAAGGAGCCTGTGAGGTCGGGAAGCCTGCATACTTCCACCACCTGGAGTTGGTCCAATGAAAGAGATCACTGTTCTACTTTGTCTCTATTGCTCAAATCTGAATGCTCCATGTACATCCTTGGATCCATATCCCCACCCCAAGCTCTTGCACTAAGCAGCCCGTGCTTTTTCGTTCGTCACCCTGCCCCTCACAACAGGAAGTCTCCTTGCCCAGGAAGTTGGGCCAGGGTGTGCATGTGTGCGTGTGTAATCGATGATGGGGGACGTCACACTCACCGTCCTCTCCACCAGCATCACCTGCGTCTTGTCAGGATTCAGATTCAGTCGGCTTGCCCTCATCCACTCCCCCACAGCCGCCAGACATCGGGTAAGCACCGAGACTGCCGGGTCTGGGTCCGATGAAAAAGAGATGTAGAGCTGGGTGGTGTCAGCATACTGATGACACCACACCCCAAACCATCTCATGACCTCNGGGGGAAGGGGGGGCAAAGGGACTAGCAGCAAAGGAAGGAAGGGAAAAAACGCTCAGACATTCCCCAAGGTCAAGGGGGGTAAACTTCCTCCTAGATCTGTGATCTGAAGCAGAGAATACGGCTAATCATTGAGGTTCTAAGGGGAAAGAAAAGCACAGCAAGGATACAGGAACCAGGGAATAAGGGAAGCAAGGATCAAGGGACTAGGCAGAGGGGAAGCCAAAAAAGGAACCAAGCACAAGGGAGCCGTGGATCAAGGATACTAAATGCAGAGGGGTGAGAGGGACAGGGGAGCTGGAAACAAAGAATTGGGGACTAAAACAAGGGAGGCTGGAGCTAAAGCACAAATGAGGAGGGGAACAGAGAGACAAGATCAGATACATGGGAAGTAAGGCGTGAAGTGGGAGGGGAGCAACGAACAGTAAAGAGTAGGAGGTGCTCTGCCCAACTTCCTGCTGGTACCAACATGTCTTTTATGCTAGCTGGTACCAAATCAGGAAGTTGGGAGGCAGGGGTAGAGTACATAGAAAACACCTGGAAATTGTGTGGTTCAGGCAAGGACTGGAAGAAACGGAGAGAGAATCATCAGGAGGACAAACAGGACTCCAGTCAGGCCTAGGCAATAGTGCCAGAGGCTGAGGCAGCACTGCCGAACCCTGGGGCTGGTGGTTCAAGACCCACAGGACCTTACAGTAATAGAGTGATCCATTTTCTGTTGTTCACTACCAGCCCCTGGCAGTCCAAGGCTTCATCCCCTGACCAACCTGAATAGCTATTTATGGAGCTATCCTCTCATAACGTATCCAATTCTTTCTTGAGCCCAGTTATGCTGTCGACCTTTATCACATCCTCTGGCATTGGGTTCCATAGGCTAATTGTATGTTTAACTGAAACGGTACTTTCTATTATTTGTTTTAAATCTGCTGATAGTTAATTTCCTAGAGTGTCCCGTACAGCTAGTCTTTTGAGACGAAGTCAGTAATCGCTCCCTATTTACTCGATCCGTACCACTCATAATTTTGTAAATTTCCATCCTATCCCCCACCAGTTGTCTTTTCTGTAAGCCAGAAAGCCCTAAACTATGGAAAACCCAGCACCGTGTATGCAGCTCAGCGGCCTCCTCTATGGCTATATACTCTTGACACTGGGCCTACGCTATCCATGACATGCATCTAGAAACTGGACACATGATATCTTGGTAGAAATTATAAATGAGTGAGGAGAAGGTTCACTGTTTTCCCGCAGAGGTGGAGCCCAGTAAACCGGAGCAAGGCTCCATCAGTGGGGACCTTACAAGGGGAAAGACACGACTCTTCAGCAAAGCAGGAAACATAGGATTCTTGGGTTTGTTTATTTGTTTTATTTATTCCGTTTTTTCTACCCCGCCCCTCCTGCTCGCAGAGCAGCTCGGGGCGGCTCACAAACATAATCCGATAATAATAAAACAACAATCACATGACATACAGTTTTAAAATTCATTAAAATACTAAAATATACTAAAAGGGCAGAACCTTACTAGTTCAATTTTATCATTGGGAAAGGGGAGAAGAAAAGGCTGATGACCTAGTTTAGGTCACTCAGAGAACCAGGAACAGAGGTGAGAATGCAACCTAGAAGTGTTCCATTCCTCTGTCTGCATTCACACCTGTGCTGCCTGTTTGATTCTTCTGTATCATGTATCTCTTAATTATTTCAAAGCTGTTGTCTTTGTTTTCTGTCTCCTTGTGACATAGTTTGGGGTTGATTCAGGGGGTGGGGGAGGGAGTAGGCAAAGACGAGGAATTCAGGGCTGTGGGAAACGCATACAGTGCTCCTCTTGGGCTGCTTTTAAACGAACAGGTCGCTGTCGCATAACATTTCAAAATCCCGCAAGGCGGGTTTAGATGAGACAGAAGTCCGGGATCGTGCGCATAGAAGGTGGTCGCGCATTGTTTTCAGACCGCGAATTAAATACCTCAATTTTGAGGTATTTATTTCGCGGTCTGCAAACAATGCATGACCACCTTCTATGCACATGTCTAATCCTGCCTTGTGGGATTTTGAAATGTTATCTCACAACAGCGACAGGCTCATTTAAAAGCAGCCTTGGTCTCACATGCTCTCCTTTTGAGAAAATATCCACCACCCCCTGCCACCAGTTTGCTGTTTTGGGGGCTGGAAGAGCTGTGGTCCGGTACTATATATTAGAGCTAAAATAAATATCTGTGGTGAAGGTCATCTGTCAGTTTTGTCCACTATTAATTGAACCCAAAGAGTTGGCCAAGAACTACTGTTCAGTCGCCATTTTGTTTCTGGCTTTTGGTTCCGGGGTGTGTGTGGTTTTTGTTTTGTTTTTGTTTTGGTAATTTTAATCACTCTGGTCATTTTGATTAATCAGTTTCAACACTGATAGTTTTGGAAACAAAGTGACCAAAATAACTGAAATCACCTAACTGGAATACCAAATATCTGACTAAATGGATATGCCAATATCATTTCAGTGGATTCAGGTATTCAGAGGGCTGTGTGAAAATGGAAATAATATTTGTGAATACAGAAATGTGTCTCTGTTTCAGCTGTCTATATTTTTACATCACTTTGTTGTAACTTATTCCAGGGGCTTCCCTTGGCCAAACTTGGTAGGAGCTGTGCTAAGCTGGGCAGTCGAGGTTTGTTTGTTTTTGTTTACAGGATTTTTTATCCCGCCTCTCCTGCATATGCAGCTCACAGTAGCTTACAATGTAATTTAAAATATCACTAAAAACCATAAATAACATGTAAAATCCATAAAACAAATCAAAAGAGGAGGTAGCATAAAACCCTACCCCACTCCCCACCCGCCCTACCCATCTCCCTCACCAAAAGCGCAGTGGAACAACCAGGTCTTGCACTGACATCAAAATGAGGCCACAGCCTAGGCGCAACTGCCAAGAACACCCTCTCCATTGTGGACCCCTGGACCACCTGGAAGACATCAAGGAGGGTGCTCCTGGGAGATTGCAGAGATCGATCCAGGACACAGAGAGTGAGGCGATCCCGCAGATAGGCGGGGCCTATACTGTATAGGGCTTTATGGTTAAGTACCAACACCTTGAATCGGGCCTGGAAGACTATAGGCAATCAGTGCAGAGCACGGAGCACTGGTGTGATGTGCTCATGGCGACCCATCCCTGTAAAGAGGCGGGACGCTGTATTCTGAACTAGCTGCAGTCTACAGACGGTCACCAAGGGTAGCCCCACGTAGAGCGCGTTACAATAGGCCAGTACTGAGGTGATGAAGGCATGGATGAAGGTGGCCAGGTCGGCGTCCGAGACATATGGCCAAAGCCACCATACCAGATGTAACTGGGAAAAAGCATTCCTTGCCAAAACTGCCACCTAAAGATCCAGCAGAACTGGGAATCAAGGAGCAGTCCCGGACTCTGAACCTGGGAGACCAGCGGGGGATGAACCCCATCGATGATGGGGGACGTCACACTCACCGTCCTCTCTACCAGCATCACCTGCGTCTTGTCAGGATTCAGATTCAGTCGGCTTGCCCTCATCCACTCCCCCACAGCCGCCAGACATCGGGTAAGCACCGAGACTGCCGGGTCTGGGTCCGATGAAAAAGAGATGTAGAGCTGGGTGGTGTCAGCATACTGATGACACCACACCCCAAACCATCTCATGACCTCGCCCAGCGGCTGCATATACACATTGAACAGGAGAGGGGACATAATGGAACCTTGCGGGACTCCACACAAGAGGTCCTGGGGAAATGAAGAGCAATCCCCAAGCACCACCCGCTGGGTTCTCCCGACCAGGAAAGAGCAGAACCATTAAAGAACAGTTCCGCCTACTCTGGCATAGTCCTACAAATGGGTCACCAGCATCTCATGGTCAACAGTATAAAATGCAGCCAACACATCTAATAGGATTAACAGGGTCGACTGACCCTAGTCCAAATCCCGGCGACGGTCACCAACCAAAGCCACTAATGCAGTCTCAGTGCCATAACCCAGACAAAAGCCGGATTGCAAGAGATCAACAAAATTGGTGCAGTCCAGAAACTCCTGCAGCTGCTGAGCCACAACCCGCTCAATAGCCTTCCCTAAAAGGGTTATTGAGACAGGCTGATAACTGGCGGGAGAGTCAACATCCAGTGATGGTTTTTTAGCAGAGGCCAGACCACCACCTCCTTGAGGCAGTCTGTCACCTTGCCCTCCCAAGGGGAGGCATTGATCACACCTGCCAGCAGCAGCCCCAACATCTCCTGGCTGGCCTTAACCAGGACGGGCATGGGTCAAGTTCCCAAAACGTGGCTCTAACAGCCCCCAGAATATCCTCCACAATGGTGGGTGTCGCCCACTGAAACAGATTGTACAAAATCAGACAAGACCGCTAGTCCTCCTAACCTCTGGTTCTCCTATTATCATAAGCGCCGAGTCGAAGTCATGGTGACTCTGAGCGATTTTATCCACGAAGTAATCAATGAACATGTCACAGCAGGCACTGAAAGATTCCAGTTCCAAGCGGAGGGAGGCTGGACGGACCAGCCCCCTCACCGCCTGGAAAAGCTCTGCTGGGTGGAGTTTCGCAGATGCAGTCAGGTTAGCAAAAACCTCATTTTTTTGCTGCCTTGACAGCCTCAGTGTAGGCCTGTAAACTGACTCTATGTTGCAATCTGTCAGCTTCAGCATGAAATTGTCGCTCCAACTTCCGCCCTTCCTGCTTCAACTGCCGCAGGCCTTCCGCAAACCATGGAGGCCTGCGGTGTCAATGCCGAGGGAGCAGATGCCTAGGAGCTGTCCATTCAATGGCCTCTGTCAACAAGGTGTTCCACAAAGCCGCACGAAGTACCTGGCCAGCACCAGGTCAGCCAAAAAAGGCCCCGACTCTGTGTCCAGCCAGGTCTCGATCAACTGCACAATCCAGGATCAACTTCCAGATTGTTGATGATTTATTAGCAGTTGACCTCACGTTAAACAACAACAGTTTCGGCCAGGGGCCCTCTGATCATGAACCACCACATCCTCAGTCTGGGAGGGGGGGAGAGGAGCACCCCCCCACCCCGGATGATCACCTCCCTGGCCACCCGCCCCATCTGTGTGGGAGATCCGCACAACCCTATCATCCACTGTCACCAGGGGAAATATTTTATTTATTTATTTATTTATTTAATAAATTTGTACCCCGCCCCTCCTGCAACGCAGCACGGGGCGGCTTCCAACAAATAAAATACAATAAAAACTATTTAAAACATTCCATAACAATAATATTAAATATTAAAACAGGGCTAAATATCAATAATATATAATAAATAACAAATCAGGTGGGGGAGCTAAAAACCTCTCACCCGACCCTCCCACCCTCCCCAAAGGCCTGGGCGAACAGCCAGGTTTTGCAACTTCACCGGAATGTCAGAAGGCTAGGGGCCAGGCGAGCTTCCTCCGGAAGGGAGTTCCAAAGGCGTGGCCTGGCCACCGAGAATGCCCTCTCCATTGTGGCCCCCCCGCCTTAACACGGGGGACCTCCAAGAAGGCACCCCGGCAGACCGAAAGAGCCGCTCTGGGGCACGGAGGGCGAGGCAGTCCCTGAGGTATGAGGGGCCCAGAC
>QEPC01014402.1:7920204-7944176 GCA_003113815.1 Sphenodon punctatus | reverse complement strand
GTGTGTGTGTGTGTGTGTGTCCGTATTGTGGTGTTTGGGGGATTTTGGTTGTGTCATTTCAGTCATAATTTTACTTCTGTGCATGGGTAATTGATCTTGATCCTGAGTATTGCCACTCTGCTGCGGACCTCACTTGGTGCCTGACACCTAGGGTTGCAATACCTCCCCTTTAATCCAGGCTGCTTATGAAAAATACATGGTGCAGGGCTGCACTGGTTCCAATGCAGGGCTGTCTTGGAATCAGTGCAGCCCTGCACCATGTATTTTTCATAAATGGCCTGGTTGAAAGGGGAGGTATTGCAACCCTACTGACACCTGCTCTCCTCAAAGTAGACGATCTGCTTGGCAGCCCAGCTCCTATTTCCTATCTGTTCCACCGATTTCTGGGGGTGGGGGGCTTTTCTTCAGCTTCTTATGCCCTTCCTCCAACATTGGGTAGCACTTACGGAGCCTTGTGCATGTGAGAGGACAGTTTATACGTGTATAATGGGAGCTGCCACAAACATCTGCAGCTGAGGCTTTTGGAGCTACCCAGTAGTTCCTCACTTTACTGCAAGGAATGGCCCTTTCACAGCAGGAGCTTGGTTTCGTGCACACACCCTGCACGGGCATGTAGGTAATGAAGGATGACTTGGAGCAGCATGTCCCTCTCCCCCCTCCAAGGAATCAACCATGTTTATTCATGGATTCCAGTTATTGGGGAAGAGGGGCGGGCTTCCCTGTCCACATAATGTTGTGCTATATTATCCAATTATTTGGTTTGTCTATTAGCAGCCACAGTAATTGGTTAATGGCCAGATAACTGCCAAATTATCTGGAATGGCAGATATTGACTGCAGATAGTTAATTTACTATTAATTTAACCTCTAATCAGCCCTCACCTCATCCTTTATGAACCTAGACAGAGGACCCAGTGACACAGATGTAGGAGGTTGTATATCCTGGGGCTGCATAGCTGGAAGACATTTCTGTTCAGTGGAAACACCTGCTTTGGCTGTTTACTGTCACACCCCCGCCACCTGTCTACACTAAAGACTGTTGAGCCTCTTCCAGAATCCCAAGCATCTACTTCCCAAATACCAGGAAATCAGCCGTTGTGCTGTGACGGGATCCCAGATGCTTTGCAGGATAAAGTAGGCAGGAGGGGGAGAAGAATGGAGACAGAGCAAGGGAGATAGGGTGGAGAACCAGAGACAGAAAGGCCCAGGAGGCTTGTTCCAGGAAGTGCTGTAGTGGAGAAGACTCTTGTGCCCATGTTGTGGGAAGACCCGGGGGAGGGGAGGGGGAGAAAAGACCCATGAATCGAGATGAAAGCTGAAAAGAGTACCCGCCAAAACGAGCCAACCTCTAGAATCCAAACTGAGTAACGAACAATCTCTATTGGCTCTTCCATCAATGACCTGTTTAGCCAATATTGGTTTGTCCGGCTTACTTGGTTCGTTTGGATTATTCGTTTAGGTCATGTCCAGTTTTTACCATTTATTTTCCACTACTCATTTTCATTGTTCCTGGCAAAAAAACAAAGGGGAAACCAGAAATGGATGAAATAAATCAAACTGAACAAACTCAGTTGCAAAAAATTGTTTGCTCCAACCTTTTGACGAATGTCATTCAAGTCAAATACAACCTGCTTGAAATAATAATTAAAAAACCCAAAACAAATAACAACAAAAGAACCCCAAACATGAGCAGTTATTCTGCTACTTGTTTCACCTCTACTATAGGTTGTAGGTTTTCACCTCTGATTTACCAAGCCAAGTACTTTGCTGTGTGTCAGACTGGACATGACCTGGTGTCTGACGCACTAGAATATGTTGGGATGGAGCATCACTCTAGAGATGTGAGGATCTTTGTCCACTCAGATATTAGGCCTTTGTCTATGTGGTATCCAAGCAGGACAACGTGTGCACAGAGGGAGTGAAATGGACAGGGATGTGGCCTTTCTCCTCCATGCACTCCCACATATGCTGGCTCCATTCTAACGAAAACAAAGTTGGGAGGCCCAGCCAATCTGGCTGGGTTCCATAATGCACTGGTTCCTCCGAGTGGCTTTAAATAACTGCATCGCAAGTTCTTGTGGGGGGAAAACTGACCCTAAATCTCAGTGAGAGAAGGGTGTGTCAGAACTGTGCACTACAGCAGCCACTTTGACACCCTTGTAGGAGAGCTACAATGGGTCCTTTTCTTATTTCTCTCTGTCTCTTAAATTAATTCCTTTTTTCCATGTTTCTTTTCTGCTTCAGTTCTTTTCTTGGGCGGTGGAGGGGGAGTGATGGGGAATCTTGGATCTGTGCCTCTTAGGCTATCAGGCTACAACGTTTAGTGTCTTGGAAGCACTCCATCCATAAAGGAGTTCCAGAGAAAACAAACTTATGATCTCGGCTAATATGGAAATGTCTTGTATTAATAGAGGCAGCAGCAGAACTCTAATGGGTACAGGACTGCTTTGGACCAAAGGTCTAACAGTTCTGACAGTCTTAAAGGTCTCAGCGCCTCCACATGGGAAACTATGAATTCTGCTTGTGTCTCAGAGATAACCCACTTACCTTACATGCACTTTCCCTGTATTTCGGCATTAAAGAAAACGTCACAAACAGGTTATTGGTGGCCTTTCTGCTGCTGGTCTTCGTCCGTCTCATTCCCCGAGTTCTTGATCCTCTGTGTTTGACATCACAGCTGGTTCCCATGGAGAGGATGGTGATGCCACAAACTGATAGTTCTGATTTCTCAGGAGACGACAAACACCTTTTGAGTTTCATGGTGCTAAGTGGTAATTCCTGGTTTCCTCTCAGAGACGGGGCACATAGAAAACAGGAAGAAAAAGTGAGCTGCTTCCAAAGGGGAAGATTCTGTTTCCTTCCGCAGGTTCCTAAGAGTCAAAAAGGTGGGAGCAGAGGAAGGTGTACCATGAAGCAGTTCTGCCTTGCTGGTAGAGGCTTTCTTCAGTGCCCACAGCCCAGGGACTATACTAGACTGTCTAAATCAGAGTTGGTTCCATCTTAGACTTTGCCATCTGAAATTAGGCCATTTGAATGAATCTTTCCTCTGAGCCACTTTCTCCTCTCGTGCCACTGTAAATCAACTCTCTTGAAACAGGTGTGTTAGACTGGTTGTAGAAATGGTGTGAGTGTTTTGATCAACCTTCTTTGATCATTGCCAGCATCCGGGCTGGGGTGTCTCCAGAAAGTGGGGAACAGGGAAAGTGAACAGGGGGTTGGGGGGGGGGGGCTACTGACCTCCAGAACTTATCTCTGCACCCAGCAGCAGGGTTATACAGCGCGGCTAATCTTCCTGCTGTTCTCCCCACCTAGGGTTGGAAAGAGATACTCCTACCCATATACATGCTTTGATTGGTCTGCCTTCCATCTTCCATAATTTCTTCCAATCGGTGCTGATAAGTATATAGGAGAAGCCCTACTCTGAGTTTTCTTGCCTCTCTTACAAGTTCTAGTGTAACCTGAAGTGGGCAGGGGATGGGAACACAGTCCAGCCGTTTGGGCCTTCATTATAAAGCAGAGCTGTAACCTGTGGACAATATCCTTTAGATGCTAAAACACCATTGTAACTTTGGCTTCACCCCCCCACCCCCGTACTGAGCAATAAAAACACTTGGAGCGCAAATCCATCACCCCTTGAATTCAGTAGCTCAGCTCCCATTGACTTTAATGGCAGAGGATTGCACTCTAAACCACCACGTTAATGTCGCTCCTATGAGAGAAGCAATTTCTGCCCTTCCAGCAGGCAGAGTCTAAGATAATTTGCTAACTGCTCTTATAACTACATCTTTAATTTCACCAGATTTTATGAACCTATCTTGGATAATTATATACCAGTTTTTACCAAGTTCTCTGACTAGCCTCCCTTTGTGTAGTATACACCTCATGCTTTCCGTGACTTGAGGTTCTGTGGCATTCAAAGGGGCCTCAAGCAGAACTTACACATGAAAATGTTTGCTTTCTGATCAGGAGAAGAGGGAGGGAATGCACCACAGGGACCCTGCAGAAAGGAGGCTATGTTATGGGTTCAGTTATTTGGGGGGGTGGGGGGAGACGGAGGGATGCTAAGGGGAGTCATGGTGGACAAGGAGGCCAGAATGTAGGGAAGTGGAGTACACACCCCTGTGGCAAACCCTTGCAGCCCACCTCTCCTTACAGCCCCACACTCCTTAGGACAAGTGTCCCCATCTGATCCTGTCCACCCCAATGTCTCATGCCATCCTGTGCCCAATGACATGTAACCCCGACCTGAATCCCTTACATCCTTCAGCGAGTGCTCAGATTCTCCCATGCATATTCTTCACCTCAGCCATATGACGACTGGGAAAAGCTGTCCCAAGAAAGAAGCAAAGAGATAAGAAAAAAATTCACCCAAACTTCATCGTGAACTCTTTGTCCGTTCGTGGAGCTGGTTCAGAGATGACATTAGACTACATTGTAGCATGGGAGGGTTCAGACTGAGATGAAATGTGAGGAAACGGAGCTGAAATGGGCAGTGGGTTTATTATTTATGGAGATTATTTGCATTTTAGTGACTGAAAGGGGTATCACGTATCCATTTTATTTTCAGGTTATTTCATTTTGGTTTCTTAGGGGGGATTTTTTGTTTGTTTGTTTTTGTCTGAGTGAGTCATTTTGGTATTTGAGTTACATTGTTTTTGGCAATTACATATGCACCATAGAACTCCCTCTCTCCCAGATGTTGGTCTTGGTTCCATCCTCCTCACCTTTAAAAAGATCCTGAGAACTTTTCTTTTGTTCGCTGGGTGTTTTTAGAGGATTCGCTGCTTGTTCCCCTAAGCATATCTTCCTCTTCCCTTTTTAAAAACAGTTTTAAATGGAGTTAAGGTTATTTTATTGCATCTTTTATTGTGTTTTGTTATATTTTGTGAAGCACCCTAAGCATTATTATAATTTTATGGGGGTGGGGGTATATAAATATTATTATTATTATTATTATTATTATTATTTATTATTACAACTACTGCTACAATATTGCCAAAATGATGTGACTGAAATACTGAAAAGACCAAACAACCAAAATGACTGAAACCTAATATGCACAAAAAATGCACCCCACCCCCACCAAATTAATGAAAATCAATACCTGATGGAGAGTAAACAGATATTGGTTATTGCCTGAGTAACCATTTTTGATTCAGGTAAGGGTATACTCGATGGGTTTACCCATTGGGAAAGGAAGGCAGGGGAGGAGACGGGACTCATTTCAGCACTAGGCAGTACTATGTAATGGGGAATTACTACAGTGGTGGCTCTTATGTGAACATTAAGTGGAAAAACTCCAGCCCATCTACTGTTCTCCATCCACCTCACAGTCCGTTGCTGTGGATCTCCTCTTGCTTCTGTGTTGTAAGGAGGTGAGATGAGAATGAAAAATGCAGTATCGTACACCACCTGCTTACTGCTACTAATGTACTTCAGTCGCTTCAAACAACAGTGTCCTATCTGCACACTACAACTGAGGGGCTGGTAGAGGGAAGCTACAATGGACTCTGACAATGTTGTGCCTGAACATAGCCTTAGAGCTAAGCTTTCACCGAGTTTCAGATATGTTTAGATCTCCATGCATTTTAGTTACATGTTTTGGGGCTACTTCCCCGCCACCCCATTATCCATCTGAATCCAAAACCAATGAAACACCACAGAAGAGAAGGTTCTCGAGATCTTCCTCCACCTACACCTACCGCAGAAGGTTCCAGCAGTCCTGCAAGATGCCTTGTTCTTGTTAGATTTCCTGTCCAATTTCACAGGTGCTAGCAGCTCGGACAGTTAAGAGATAAGGCTGAATTTACACTCCAAAACCTTTTGAGATTCACTTGTTCCAACCCTTGTCATCATCCATCTAAACCTAGCATGACCCATGTTGGTTTCTGCTCCATACGGAAAAGAAAAGGTGGGCGGGGGGGCAGAATAGGGGAAGAATCAGTGCGGAAAGAGCAAGATTAGTCAGGAAATTATTGTGGTTTTTCAGCTTCCAGAAGGTTTTTTTTAACAAATAACAGAGAGAAAGAGAGAGAGCTATGAAAAAGGGCTGGAGGTTGTCACTCAAAAGTCTTGTCAGACTCAAAACCTTTGATCATAAAGGCTCCTACCCTAGCACATCCTGTAAGAGGCATTTGTTAAAGATGATACCCAGGAGCAATCAAGCTTTGTTGCCCTTGGGTTGTTGACAGTGGAGAGCCCTGGCATCTCTGCCAAGGCTTTCCCCACCCTCTCACCTAGTTGATTTTTCTCATCCCTTACTGAGGGTCTGTTGTGCACAGCAGGCTTTGATGGGGTGGTCTGTTGCAAACACTGCTACATCAGAAATGGGATTGTCTTCATGTAAAAGGGCTGGGAAATGCACAGAAGATAAAGCAGAGGGAGCCATTTTGTTTCAGTTAAAGAAAGCAGCTCTCCCTTCCTTCCCTGAACCTAAAGCTGAAAAACTGGCATTCCAAGGTGCTCACTTTATCTCCCAGTGTTTTTTAAACCACTTTACAAGGTTTTTCTTCTTGTTGTCCACCCCGCCCCACTCTGCTCATTAACACTGCAGAATCGGCCCAGTCTCTGAGGGTCAGGCTGGGTTCTTTCTCACCCATAAAAAATACCCCACAACTAGAGATTAGTTTAACTAGCATTTATGTTTACAATCCACGAGCCAGAGTTGAATACGGCTCACTCTCCCAGTGATGCATTGGCTCTGCCAGACCTGCAAGCGTAAGGAATGATTTTATTTTGTCAGTGAAAAGAGGTGATCTGGCTTCGACAGGTAGGAGATTCAATGGCTAAGAAGAAGCGAGCAGTTTTACAAAGCTGCTTTTCAGCGTAGAGCTGCATTTTAAAATGAAAAAGCACCAGTGATTTCTAGCTGGCTTGGTTTCAGGTTTTAGTGAGTCCAGGACATCTTTTCTTCTTCCATCTGTGTCTGCCACCCTGAGCAGTACAAAAAGCTGGGACCTCTGGATTCCAGGCTCCTTGTAGTGCTCCACTGGTCACAATCCTCACAGAGGATTAACCAGCTAGTGGAGGATTTACTTCCTTAGGGAATCTTGAATGCCCCATTGCCACTGGAGTGCCATCTCTGTCCTCTCCAACCAAGAGCTGAAATGAATATCTGCAGAAATACTGTATCCAATAGTTTCACCCAATTCAAACCCCAACCGATGAGACAGATAATGGACGCTATTGGATCCCATCTTTGTTGGGTATCTTTTTTGGGGGTTGCTTATTTAATTACCTCTATCTTGAGGCTGACATGGATCAACCTTTTGATCTTCCTGGAGATTATCCATGTTTTTTGGACCAGAGCATGGAGATCCGATTCAATTTTTTTCTCTCCATCGCATCGGATCTCCGTGCTCCCATCTGAAGGCTTCGGATCCCCAGAGCACAGCAGTCTTTTACAGGCACACTAAATATTTATTGTACATGTGCAAAATGTACAAAAAAAGTGTTCCATTTACTGTGCATGCACAAAATAGCACTGCCCAGGGACCAATCCGAATCTCTTTTGGAATGGGGACTTCTTATGAACTCTGATCAAAGCAGGTGGAATTGTCAGAGATGGAATCTACCCTGAAGATTCATTTCAGCCCTAGTTTGGGTGTCTGGTTATTTTAATACTGTTGGCGCTGTCATAAATTTACAGTAGCCAAAATGAAGGAACCAAACAGCCAAAAAACAAAACAAAAACCACAAATATGCAAAAATCTATTCTGGTTGCGGATACTGTTTGTATAGCTGCCTGAAAATACAAATAATATCCACAAATATAGAAGCCATTATTTGTTTCAGCACTCCTCCAGCCTCTGGTACTGGAATGTGGCAAGAGCATCCCTACATCCCAATGATTCCCAGCTGCTGAAATTGCTTTTTGTGGCTATGCATGGCTGGTACTGGTCAAAGCAGCTGTGAGGCTGTACCATATGCTGGGAACTTGTGGTGGTGGTAGATTAAAAAACTACAACTCCCAGCAAGCAATGATGAGTACAGGAAATAGAAAGAGAATGGACCAGCCACATGGCTAGTTAGGGCTACACAATGTGCTCAGGATCAAGAAGGTCCAAAGGTAGTTTAAAAGCCAGTTTTGTGCATGCTCCATCCTCTTTCAAGCTGAGCTCAGGGACCCCTTGAAAGACCTTAAAGATTCCAGTCCTGACCCTCTGTCTCAGGCCTATTCTGATTGCCTCAGAAATATCATCAATGGGATCAAAACGAGATTTTTTTAAAAACTCAAACCCTCTAGTTTGATTCTCACAGGTGCAGGAATTCACTGCAAGTTCAATATAGGGAAGGGGTGGGAATTCCATTGATTTGGACTTTGGGAACTAGATTGGAGACAATACAATAGGCCATGAGTCTATGGCATTCCTGAGAATGAGATTGGTCTTCCCTATCTCTTGTATGAATCTATGTGGAATAATTCAGTCCCAGTTTGAAATCCAAAGACTGTGCTGCACCCTGCTTTCCCTTTGCCCAGACACAAAGGGCCCATGCCTCGTCCTTACCTTATGGAGAGTGGTAGCAAGCTAGGCTCAGGACAGGAGAAGGCAGCCTCACCTGGCATCAGCTGCAGTCGTTTACTGGTTATTTATTTGGTTCCTTTGGAATAATTACGTGTGTGTCGATCTCTCTCTTCTTTTCTAGTTTTGACCTTTTTTTTGTTTTTTCATTTACTTTATTTTTCCTTTTTCTTTTTTCTGTTTTTGTTTTTTTCCCTTTAGGTTTCAGAGAAATTATGTTGAATCCAATAAGCCTACCTGGACATTCCAACCCTCTTAACCGAGGCCTCTATCTTGAGGATGTCAGTGTTTATTTCAGCAAAGGACGTCATGGCTTTTAAACAAAGCAAAAAACCAAACTCATTTACAGTCCCTGTTCTGATGTCAATTGTGTTGACTGTGCCCTCAGAGTCATGGGACACAGTGAGAGCGGGGTCTGTACGGATCAAGGTCTCCCTCTAGTAGAACTCTACAGCCCTGCCTGGTCACTCTTTAAAGCCAACCAAAACTGCAGGGTTGGGTTTTTTCCCCTGTCACCAGATACCAGGGTTGTTTTTCTTTTCCTCTGATGGTCGCTGTGTTCGTTCAGTGTTCCTGCAAGACACAACAACAGCAATGAGCGCAAATAAAGAAAATTACACACACACACACATTTAAAAATAAAATAAAAAGGAGTTGTCCTTATAACACACACAAAAAAAACGTACTTTGCTTTAAAGCAACCAAACCAACCTGTTTACCACCTTTAGTCATGTCCTCCCTGCTTGGAGTTCTCCTTGTGAGCTTGTGACATCACCACACCCAGTTAACGCTGGCCATCACCTTGACTGTGGCAAGGGAATGGGAGATGTCCCAGAGAAGCGTGGAGATGGGGAGCCTGGAAGATGCTTAGCAGAGTGAAGACTCTTGGTAAGAATGAGGCGGCCCCCAAGTTGTTACGCAGGAATAATGTTAAAGAGTGAAGACGGGAAGGCTTTTTTTTTTCCTTTTTTTTTTTTTTCTTTAAAGAAGAAACAAAAACTTGCGACTCTTAACGGGAGGAAAATTGCAGTTAATGTTGAAGTGCAAATGTCCCAGGAGGCTTTTCTGTTTTGTGTGTGTGTGTGTCTGTGTTAGACAGCTCTTTTGGATCTGACTGTCCCATTGTTGTACTTTTGGTCTCTCCCTGCTGCTTGAATGATGAGCTTTATCAAGGGAGTTACTGGACTTCCCACACAGAGGGAAGATCCATGGTGTCGGGGTCAGTGACGTTCCTAGGGCTAGGGCACCAAGAGAAGTCATAAAGTTTATTGGACACATTCAGGGCTCCAGTCTCTGAACCCACAGGCTCTTGTCCCTCCCCACTCTGCCCCTTCTCCTTCTTATTCTCACCGTTAGAGAGGTATTGTAAACCAGTCATGTACACAGAATTATTGGCTCAAGGCAGTCAAACTGAAGGGGAAGAAAAATAAGCATTCTGTTTCCTCTTCTGTGGCATAAACAGAAATATTGATCTGGTTTCCTGGTCAATACTTGTATTTTCTCTCTCCCCCCATTATTTTCTTCTTGCCTGACTTCATCCCAAACTTCTCAGAGGGGAAAATAAAACCCTTGATCCTCTCTTCAAGAGAAGCCAGGTGGCAACTTGTGGTCTGGAGTGAGCAGTGAGGGGGGCTCTCCCTCAGATTCTGAGGAAATCATGTGTGTGGGCAATAAAGGTTTGCTCATCTTGAATCCTTGTGGGAAAATTTAGGCTGATGTTTTTTTTGGGAGGGAGGGGTGAACCGGTTTGCCTCAACAGGAGGCACCAACCATGTGCTCCTTCACCAACCAGGCAGTTTGTTTGCCGCCTCAGCATCTTGAGGCGTTCTTACAATGCTAAGAAAGTTTCTCAGTTGCCACTCCAGATTGGTTCCTGCTGTTGGGAAACAAGCCAATCCTCATAAACCAGAACTGTAAGAATAATTATTACTGCTTTTGTAGTGCTTTCAGTGTTCAAAGCGCTAGTTCATCCTCTCAACAATCCTGTGAAGTAGGTCATTATGATTTCCATTTTACAGATGAGGAACTGGGGCTAAGAGAGTGTGTCTTGCCCAAGGCCACCTGGTGACCTCATGGCTAAGATGAGATTTGACCTATTTCAAGCCTTATCCACTTGGCTACACACTGGAACATTCCATTGTCATCCTGAATTTAGCAGGTGCCAGAGTATAAACTCTCCTGGAGATTGCAGGAATGTTCCATGATGAGCTCCCCTGCAGCGATGTTGGTCTGAACATTCCATTCTCTTGCTCCTTTCGCTGGTTCGCTCCCATAATGACATGAAGTGCAATAGAAGAGCGAAGGGTAAAGGAGTAGCCTTTTCTGTTAAATTAATGTGTATGCTTGAAAATGTGTCCACATCAGGATTGGGTGGGGTGGTTCAGTTGAGATCAAATAAGAACCTATAACCAAAGTATGAACCAAAGGGTAGTACCCCAAAAGAGCCTCTTTTCATGATACCTCTAGTCCATATGAGAGCAGGAGATGCAGGTATGTAACAGGAGGGGATCCATTCCTCCTGAGATTTTCAGCTCAGCTTTAGACAACTGCTAGGTGCTTGTTTGGACTGAACTCCCAAGTAGGACTGAAATGGTAAATACTGTATCTGATGGGTTCAGTCCAGTCCAGGTCTGACAATACATCAGCCATGATCCAGTTCCTGTTCTGTTGGAGATCCGTTTCAGCTATTCTAGCTTGTTTATTTCAGTGTTATTGCATTTCAGGTTGGTCACTTTCGTCATTCCGGTACGTCATTTTGACTACTGTGGATGCTCAATGGCCAAAATGAAATAATTGACTGAGCCCAAAGTAGCTGAAATGACAAAATGGGTGGAGGTATTGAACTGGAATGACCAAAATAACTGAAATGTGAAGATCGGTCATGAAAACATGTGTGATTTCTGCATGCTGTTCTGAAAATGCAGATCATCTCCACAGCAATGAAAAAGGCAATCCATTTCAGGCCTACACCCAATCTTCTGAAATTCATTCATCTGATTTTGGGGATGTCTTGTTCATCTGAGACTCACGGTTCTCTTGTTCATCTGAGACTCATGGTTCTCTTTCCTCGTACTGTTCATGGTCTCCACCCTCAGAATCAGAAACCAGTGGGCATGGTCTAGACCACTCTTATCAAAAACAAACAAACAAAACACTATAACATGGAGTGTGTGGGGGAGAGCTCAATATTTGCAGCTCAGGCCTGTCTCTCTCCAGAAGAGGTAGTCTCTGATCATATGCAGTAATATAAAACAGTTCTCCCTTACTGTGAATGATGTCTCAATTTATTTAAGCACCAATGCAAAGTCTCTGATTCCTTGCTGCTGCCCAATTAAAGCCAGTCGCCGGTGTTCACAATGGGTGGCTTTAAGTAGCAGTTTCTAAGGATGGTATTTTGGTGTTTTTTTTAAAAGAAATTAATTTTATTTTTAATTATTGTAAATCGTTACCTCATTTCCTGTCAGTGAGATTCTTCCATTCTTGAGCATTCTTCTCTTGCCATAATTATCATCTTGTGCTATGGAAATGGGATGATCCCTTTTCACAGAGACTCTAGGGGTGTTCAATGTCTAGTTTCTTAATAAACACTTTATTTTCTAACGAAACAGATGCACTGGGTCTCTTCTTTGAAGGCAAAATGAATAAACCTATGAACAACATATCCCATATTCAACTTTTTTTGAATGACACAGTGCCGTATACAAGCTTAGCAACGTGCGGAATTTGCTGTCGCTGGAAACGCTCAATTCTCATTCTTGTATCTGTTGCACAAATTGGCTTGGGAGGCCAACTTTCGCTTAGCGAGGGGACTAACATCAGGAAATTGTTATGTACACTTGACACTCTCTCTCTCTCTGAGACAGAGCAGGCAGAGGAACAATTTGAGGGCTCACATGAACGGGCTTCAGAAGCTGAAGTACTAGTGGTGTCTCTTTTAGCTCTTATTAAGTTGTCAACAAAGGTTTGGAAGGATTTCTCTCCACAGCGTATTCTGGGGTTGTTTCTGCTTTCTCTGAGGTATCATCTGGTCACAGCCAGAGATGGTATGCTGGATGAGGTGGGCTGTCCCTGAGGAGAATTTTACACATCATTTTACCTCAAACAATTGGCTGGTGGGTCTGGCTGACATGCTCAGGGTTTGATTGCCACTTGGGAAGTTGGGAAGGAATTTTTCTCCAGGTCAGATTGGCTTGTAGTCCTGGGTGGTTTTCAACACCACCTGCAGCATGAGGTGTATGGCACCTGCTTGAGTCGTCAGAGTCTGTATCACTAAATTGCATTAAATTGGCATTACAGGGGCATCTGACATTGCTGCACAGTCCTCCCTCCTCTCTCGGCCTGCAGCATTTTACAGTTATCTGAGAGCTGTAATATTGTTTCTCTTAAGTTAGGTTTGGAGTTTTGTGTGGGGGTGGTAACCTGGGACTTGGTGGCCTGCTATCTACAAGAAGTCATACAAGATCATCTGGTGATTCCTTCTGCCCTTGGTCTCTTATGGCTCATACTTTATCCGGAGCTCTAAAGCTTCCCTCAGTCTTACATGTGCTTGGAGCTGAAACTAATATTCTTGAAAACAAATATACCCAGTGACTTAGCCTGCTCAGGATTCATCGGGATGACGAGGATACAAAGCACTATTCCTTTCTGCTTTGCTTATTAACTTTGATTATTCATTTTGAGTATTTCAATGTGGTGACTTCATTTTGGATATTTGGTTACTTGGTATTTCATTTGGGGTGAGGGACCTGTGTTTGCTGACATCCCACCCCCCACCCCCACCCGCTGCCAAGTTTAGTTTAGTTTTAGTTTATTTACAGCTAACAGGCAAAAAGAAAAAAAAAAAGAGAAAAAAGAAACCTATCACCCAACATATCGGAAACACAGTTCCAAGTAACACAGCTTCCACATAACTTAATCAATAAAATATTCAGTCATTCAAAGAAAAAAAATATCTTAAGACAAAGATAAGTTAATATTTAAGATAAATTAAGCAACAAGTTAAACATATAAATCGGTTAAACTATATTTTCAAAATATATAAAAAACTAAACCCATAAACATTTTTAAACAATTACATAACAAATACTAAAACACACTAGTCGATATGTTAGCACCATTATTTACTCACTACCAACAAACTTCAGCCAGTATTTCTGCACAGTTTATAAACTGCCTTCAAATAACTGCCTAGTGCATGTAAGACAGACAGGTCCTCATTTTGTAAATGCCAGATGGCTTTTTCTGTCAGTGAAAAATATTTTAAATTTACCACAAGTGGTTCAAGATACCTTTTCCTAAGATTGTCATAAAATGGACAAGAAAAAAGAACATGTAAGGTATCCTCCACGTCCTTTTAATGACATTTACAGAGTCTTTCTTAGAATGGAATACCCACCCATCTACCCCTCTGAACTGCCATATCTAATTGGATTAAGCAAATCTTAGTCATAAGTTCTCTTTGTGAACTATTGGAAACTTTTGATAGATACCCAGCCAGCTTAAACTCTTGTCTTAATAAACTTAAAAAGTGGGGCACATTTAACTCTTGATGCTGCACCCATATCCACCTGCATCGCCATATCGAGCGGACGGCCATCAATAACCAATCTTTCTCTGGGAAGAGGTAATTTATCAGCATACAACCAAAAATCTCCTAACCGTGCAAATAATAATGCCTGTTGGACCCCTGCCAACCATCCCGACGTGAGTCCATGTGAATTCCACATTTCAAGAAAAATTTGTTTTGCAAACAGGCTCGAATATTTAACCAGTAATGGATGGAACATAACTGAGCCAGTGTCATTAATTGATAGACCCTGTTTCTACCCGCACTCATGCTGCAGCACTGCAATTCAGCGCTATTGTGCAACATATTGTAGTCCAACAGTGGTATTGATATTAGCCCAATAGCACTGTCATGCAGCATTATGGTACACAATAGAGTCCCTTCCAGCTATACAAGTTTGTATATGTTGGGTTTGTTTGTTTGTTTTTCGGGCATTCACTTTGGGGGATTTTGGTTCTGCTGTTTTGGTGGTTCGGTCAATTTTCTATTTTATTTGCAGCATTTTCAACATTGTGTAAGTGCAGTGTTGTCGAAACGATATAACTGAAATACCAAAATGGCCACATGGAAAACCCAAAAAAACCCAAAATGGAACAACTAAAACAGATACCCGATGGTGCATAAATGCATATTTGTTATTATCGGAACCACCATTTTGGGTTCAGATAGGATATATTTGACAGGTTTACCTGATTCTCCCTCCCCTCCCCCCAATACTCATATTGACTTTAATGCAAAATAACTAGAAATGAACTAAGCACCCGTCTAAATAAATACTGAATAACTGAATATCCAAACAGAATTGCACAAAATATTCAAACTGAAATACCCAAATAAGTGAACAAACGGATTTCATTTCAGGCGCAGATATTTATTCAAGTATTTGGTGGGCTATCTAAATATGTGGACAATATCTGTGAACATGAAATTAGTTATTTGTTTTAACTCTGCTTGTTACTTAAGGAAAGTTTTGAAAGTTTCTCATAGTACTCTGCCGCAGATGCTATGCATTTTTTTTTTTTTTGAGGTCCTAATGATGCTTTGGAATGTGCACATATGACCTTTATGACTGGGGCACCGGAACAACTCTCCCTAGAACGATTTTAATGTGGGCAAGCTTTTTTGTTAAACTGGCACCTGTGCCTGGAGGCTGCTTCATCCAGACTTTGGTCCTTGGGAGGGGAAGGGCTGGATTGTCCCTGGGGATGGAGTTGAGACTTGCACTGGTCTGTCAGTCATGGAATGCTGCAAGGACATCAGCAGCAGCCTATGTGAAACGGGTATGTGAAACTGTTAGACGAAGCCGCCATAGCATAAAAAATCCTCTTCCTATTACTGTGCCAGCCTCTTGGTGTCTGTGTGTGCTGGTGGGGTGAAGGGGGACAGGAAGGGGAATTTCAGAGGTACCCTAGCTGGGAGCTCATTTGAACTGAATCAGTGGATGTTGCAGCTTTCCTGAAAACACTAGAGGAAGTTTTGATGGTCTCCTGTGGGTCCTTAATGAGCAAACTAAAAAATCAGTCCCCAGCATCTGTCTGTCCCTTTAATGTCCCAAGCCAGCTTTCTAACACACACAGCACATTGACACAATCAGTAGGTTTTTGCTGATGGGTAGGGCTGAGGGGGTGGTGGCTCCTGTCATTGACGGGGTTTGCCCCCCTTTAGCCACTCACATCTGTAGTCTGGGGGTACTCCTCAATTCAGGGCTCCGCCTGGATTCCCAGGTGGAGGCTGTGGTGGCGAGAGGAGCATTATGCCAATTACATGTGGTGCAACGGCTGTGGCCGTATTTCTCGGACTCCGATCTGGCCACCATCATCCATGTCGTTATTACCTCTAGACTAGACTATTGTAACGCACTCTATGTGGGGCTGCCCTTGGGGATGGTCCGGAAATTGCAGCTGATGCAGAATACGGCGGCCCATCTCCTAACAGGGAAGGGTCATCGCGAGCACATTACACCAGTGCACCATTCTCTGCACCGGCTGCCTATTATCTTCCGGGCCCAATTCAAGGTGGTGTTAATGACCTACAAAGCCCTAACCGGCCTGGGCCCAGCTTACCTGCAGTACCACTTCAGACCCCAAATCATATTGTGGCCCCTGCGATCGGCCAGGGACTCCCAACTTGAAGTCCTCCGGGTTTCCCAGGTGGCAACGATGGGGAGGGCATTCTATGGGGCTGTTCCCAGGCTGTGGAATTCTCTCCCGATGGAGACCCGTCTGGCCCTGGACCTCCTCTCTTTCCGAAGACTGTGTAAGACCTGGCTGGACTGCCGGGCCTTTGGAGAGGGAGATGGGTAGGGTGGGATGAGTTAAGGGAGGGGGGGAGGATTGGTTCTGCCCTTTTAGTATATTCTTAATATTTTTAATGAATTTTAAATTGTGATTTGTGTGATTATGTATGCTGTAAGCCACCCCGGGCTGCTCTGTGAGCAGGAGGGTTGCAGGATAAAAGAAAATGGAAATAATAATAATTACCGTCTGCCTGGTGAGTTAGGTGCAGGGGATTTGGGGTCAACTAGGTGGGGTCAACTAGGTAAGCCAAGACTTTTTGAAAATACCTCACCCACTCTGACTGGGAATGGTCTATCCTAAAAGGAGAGTATACACAGACTGCTAACAATGTTGCAAAGCCATTATGTGGTGGAAGTCGTCATGAGTGCATAGCTAGTTCTACAAATGTTATGGCTACTAGGTGTTGAACTGCTACCTGCTAATCTCCTCCCAACTGTTGCCAGTTCATAGTAGTCCCAGAGTTAATCTAAAGCATTCCGAGCCAGCTCCAGCACTCCTTGTGTTTGCTTCCCCCGTCGTCTTGTTTGCCGCTGTCCCCTACCCCACTTGCATAAAGCGCTCAGGGAAAAAAACAAACTGGTTTCTCTGTTGGTACAGGACTCTCGTGTAATTTCCCCTCCTCTTTACCACCAACAATTTCCTTTGTCAGTCCTTATCAGCGTACAGACGTCTAAAGTAGAACTGAAACAAATAGTGAATTTATTACACGTGAGTAGTATCTGTATTTTCAGGTAGCCCTTCGTGTATCTGACTCTAGAACCACAATGGAAATGAGTACTTGCCTACCCGTTTTGGATTTAAAATTGAGAGGGGGGAGGGAGTGTGTGTGTGTGTGTGTGCGCGCGCTCAAGGAGAGGGCAGCATAGGACCTAGAAAACATGCACCTGCATGTTTCCATGCAGTTTCTTTGCCTATAGGAGCTTTGAACCTCCAACCTTTCCAAAGCTGTACCAGGAGAGCTACCAGAGCAACTGCTAGTTATGCCTATCTACTTTGGTCATGGGGGTGGGCACTGTATATTGGTCCTATAAAGAGTTTACTGTTAGTGTCCTCGAAAGAGCCCTTCTGGGTGTGGTTCAGCTGCTCTGCTTTGGTACAGCTGTGCCAAGGGTCCTAGATTCTATGCTGCCCTCTGCTTGCCCAACAGGGCTTCCAACAACTGGCCTATATAATTAGTGGGCATTCACACACAAACTCTTTCTCAGTCCAAAATGGGTACTCCTTGGATTCTGTGCAAGTAGTGCCTCTTGCTTGACCCACAAATCTTGAATTAGGTAGTATATATTCAACAGGAATACCTATTGGAAGGCACTTGTTTCAGCTCTGGTAAAGAGAGGGTAGTTGCCATGTTGGTCCCAAATGTAAGAGATGGAGACAAAGTAGTTCAGGTGATATATTTTTTTTGACCCACTCTTTTGGGCCACTCAGGCATCTAACCAGTCAGAACACTGAAGTGCCTTGGGTAGCTTGAAAGCTTTGATAATCTCACCAACTATAGTTGGTCCAATAAAAAAGATCACCTGAACTACTTTGCCTGCATCAAATATAAAAAGGGATATTTATTTCATCCCTAATATAATGCCATAACTGCAGGGTCAGGATTGTGGTGCGTTGGTAGATCTGTGTTCAGAAAGCTTCATGCGTATTCAGCACTGTTTCCACGGTCATTGGTCACAGAAATACCAACCTTGCATTTGTTGGTTCAGAAAGCCATTGGACAACACTTCTTTCCTCTGAGCTTCTTCCTAACTAGTTTCCTCTAAAGAAGGTCCAGTTCTTAACTTCTTCTCACCCCGAAAGCTTTTTACTCTCACACCCTGTCTTCTGTATTTCTTCAAGTGGATGATTATGGAGGTGCCAGGGGTGGATGAGACTCCCTCAAATTTATTAGACACAGCATATGGGAAGGATCCTAATCCCTTTAGATGACCATATCCATTTAGCTAGCAGGAGGCAGGCGGGATGGGACTCCCAATGAGCTTTGTGCAGTTCTGGCAGATAACCTCAAGAGCTTCAGTGAGCCGCAGCAGAGCATCATCCCTTGGCTTCGATTTGCACCCGATGCAAGCTGTAGATCCCACAGGTTAAGCCTTGGCATTAGCGGAGGATAAAGAGCCCTAGATACAGTAGTAAAGCTTTAAACACAGGCTTCAAGGAGCAGAGGAAAGAGCATGCAGGAGAAATCAATGAAGGGTGACTTCATTTTTGTTGAACATTTTGAACTGTTCCAACTGTGGCTTATGTAATGAGCCAAGGAGTCCTAGTTACCTTGGTATTTACTGAGGGCTCCAGGCACTGATCAATTGGCACAAAAGTTTAACAAGACACAAGGCAATGAAAACAGCTGTTTTGAAGGGGAGATCACTCTTCTGGTGGAAGGTTTGTAAGTGTTGCCAGTGGAAAGGATTTCTTGGGGAAAGTTTTAAGTGACACTTCCTCTGTTCCCTTTCTTTCCTGGAGGAGGTGGTGCCTTTTCTTCCCTGAGGTTTCATGCAGGGCAAATCCCACATTTCCTTCTGAATGTGCACTTTGCTCCTTGGAATCCCTCAACAGGACACTGCGAACTGGCAGAAGGTGACCTTTCTGACCTCACTTCTCTCTCATTGGTTTCCTTGGTCTCTTAAATATTCTACAAGCCCCAAGGAATGTTGTGGAATGGTGATCCTAACCAGGTTGACAAGGGGTGTTTTAAGCCTGCTTGGAGACCATCAGGGCAGCCTCGGTCATATGCAGTCTAGAATTTAGACAAAAAGAAAAGGCATTGGGGAGAGAGTGGAATGGATGGCATAGCCAACCTTTAAAATGCCACTGCCTGTACAAAACCTACAACTCTGGTTCCAAAGAAGAGGAGGATTTAGATTGTGGATCTATGCCATGGATCCATCCCCTGCAAATTACCCCATCGATTGGTGGTCATTACCCCATGGACTGGTTTTGATGAAATATGGAGTCAGGTGGCAGGAATCTTAGGTTGCTTTGCATTTAGGGCTGAAAACTGAGCTTCTCAACAAGAATTGAGAAAAGCCCCAATCTACAATTTCTTGTCAAGATTTTTTCTTGATTTAAAAAAACCCAAACATCTGTGTGTGCACAAAATGGCCACCATATCCATTCTGCACATTCATAGCCCCTTTTTTTTAAACGGTGGCGGTAGCAGCATCACTGCCATTTTGGACAAAGAGCAGCCATTCTGCACGTGCATGGTGGCCGTTTTGTGCCTGCAAAGAATGACTGCCCTTTTGGAAAAGCCTGTGCATGTGCAGAATGGCCTTGAGGCCATTTTCTGCATGCACTGGTTTATTTGGGTTTTTTTTAGCAAGAATATTGAAACATTAGCAAGATCCTGACGAGATCCTTCTAACGTTCCTCAATCAAATTGATTCTCGTTTCAGCCGTACTCTGTATAGCACTTGTAGAAGTGCTGCCAAGAAGTATGCAGGGCAAGCTTCAGACCATTCTCAGTATGTTTTGGCGTGTGTTACCATAGGCTAGCAGGGTATTGTTAAAAATATTAGATAATAAATGTTAAAATCGAGAGTTTGAAACGAGTACCTGCTAAAATGAGCAAACCCATTGAATCTGACCTGAAATAAACAAACGGAATAACAAACTCTACCTGCCCAATCTTCAATCGATTACCTGTTTTTGTATTTTTGGTTCTTTCATTTCGACCATTTCTAGTTTTTACCGCTAATTTTCCACCATTCATTTTCATTCTTCCTGGCAAAAGGAAAAAACAACAACCAACAAAACAGAATTGGATGAAATAAGCCAACCAAATGAACTTAACCCAAACCAAATTAACTGAAATTTGAAAAATAAAAATAAAAATGGTTGCTTGACTATTTCTCCAAAGTCATTCAGATTGGCTACAACCTGCTTAAAATCAGAAAATAGTATGCAAACTGTTATTCTGCTACTCGTTTTCACCTCTATTCAAATCCATATGTAGACAGCCTAATGTGTTTACTTGTACCTGCACCAGATTTTGGGATAGCCTAAACCAGTCGGTCAATAGGAGGATTTGAATTTGCATGAGTTCGTGCATGTTGAAAGGGCACCGTTATCCCTTGTGTGGTCATGCCCTCAAGTTTCAGCTGAGATGTTTCTCCAGCGTTGCTGAAAACTCAGCTCCCTCGGCTTACCTCCTGATGAGATTGCCCCTGCTGTGATTAAGCAGGTCTGATGTAGCATATGGACTGGCCTTCTCTCAGAGCAGTTTGCTATATTTTTGTACGATCCACCATCCATGTTGTTCTTAATCAGATTAAAGGGTAGGTTTTGCCTTACATTTTACTGGGACGAAGATTGGTTGCAAAGGAAGGGTCGACATAGCATCAAAATCTAAAACAGTTAACTGAATTTTTCCAGTTAACAAGCTTTTATGTGTAAATATTACCCAAAAAAGGCTAGATGTACAGGATTGCCCGTGTTGGCCATCATAAATACTTAGCTAGATTGAGGTCTAAAACCACTCAAAGATAGAACTTGGGGCTTGGTTTGATGTTTGAGTTAAGACTTATATTATTTTCCCCCCAGTTCTTAGTTTATTGGAATCAGTTCTCCTGACCCTGGCAAATATATGGGAAATGGTTCCGGTAACAAGTAAAGATGATGATCTCTTCAGCAGTAAAACAAAATGCTGGGTACAAGGCAATTATGTTTGAACTGTGAAATTAATTTTGAACTAGCCAATGTAACTGCTGACTAATAGCAAGAGTAAATCCTACTCGCTATGTGCAAAGCGGAAGAATTAACTGCCAGAGGCAGATGAGCTGTTAATTTTTATTTTTATTTTTTTGGTTAGCCAGTCATTTGTGATCTTGTCCTCATTTCTGCTAAAGTATTTGCTATTCATAAAGGTAGCTGTTTGCCCAGTGGTTTTGTTGGATACTTTTCAGCCTATTTCACTGCCTGCTTTGAACTGTTTGCTTTAAATATTCATTATTTTGTGGTGTGATGGGACATCAAAGTCACATGGTACTAGGGCTGAAACTCGATTCTTGGTTTCTTGTGTTTCTCGACAACGAGATGAGAATTGACTGGATTCTTGCTGAGAAACATGAGAATCTCTAAATACAAAACAAAATACAAGGGAGGGAGGAGGAAGCCACGTTCTCCCCTCCCCAGGTCTCTTACCTTTTCTGGGGCTGGAGTCAGCAGCCAACAGAATGCTGAAAAGCTGTGCTGAGCCCACCTCTTACCTTCAGGTCCCCACCCCAAATCTGGAAAGGCCTATAAGAATGATCAGGAATGGGAGAGCAGGAGGAAGGGAGCAGACATCTTCAGCATTCTATTGGCTGCTGACTCCTGTTAGCCAATAGAATGCTGAAGATACCTGCTGAGTCTGCCTCCTCTATTCTGCTCTCCTCCCCCCATATGAAAAGGACTTCCAGATGGGCGGGAGGGGAGCTGAAGGGAGGAGGTGGGCCCCTCCCGTTCCTGATAATTCTCTATTGGCTTTTCTCAGCAACTCCCCACAGAGACTCCATAGCCCCGGGGCTCTGTCCTCTGAGCTGCCAGACCCAGACAAAGATAAGAGACCTGGGTAGGGGAAAGTATGGATTCCTCCTTCCCCTACCCTATAATTTCTCTGGGCTGGGAAACCAGCCTGGGCTGCAAGTTGCACTGCGGGGTGAAGAAAGAAATCTCATAGATATCTGAATCGGGGTCGAAATCTCTGCAACATTTCAACGCTGATTCTCGATTCTTGCGAGATTTTCAGCAAAATGTTTTTTATTCTAATTTCAGCCCTACGTGATACTGTTTCTGCTTTGTGATTGGATGAAGGAAAAAAATATTTATGTATTTAGGAGAAGAACGATGAATAAAGGATGGTTGCCTAAAGAATAATTTGTGGTCAAATAGTTGGTATTCATTAATTTTACCCAGAAGATTGTATTGATTTACCAATCAGTAACTTCGATGAGAAAATAGCAAAAATCAGGACAATAACTCAAAAAATCGGTACTGGAGGTCAGTATTCTGGGACGGGAAGTCGGTAAATCAGGACTTTGGGTAACCCACCATGCACTAATTGAGTACCAATTAGTACCCAACAAATGGTGGATCAAGTTGAGTACTGCATATTCAATGGTTATACCCATTTTTACGGATACTCATTTCAGCTCTACTTTCAAATATTTGAAAACCGTTACCATGTCCCTCCCCCCTTAGTTTTCCTTTCTCTAGGTGAAATATAAACAATTCCTTCAGCCTTTCCCCATCTGCCTTGTATTCCAATATTTTTAGCATCTTTGCTGCTCTACTCTGAATCCCATCCAGTTTACATAATTCTTTAAAAAAATAATAATAATAAAGTGCCCCAAACTAGATACGATACTTAAGGTAACTTCAATTTGTACCTTTCACAGCGTTAGTGTACAGAACAGCTCACGCTCAAAACTGATTTGGATCACTAGTAAGAGTGAGCTTGGTGGCTCTGATCCTGTTGCATAGTGGACATCTGTCTGCATGATGAAAGATCAACAAGAAAATGTTAGTATTAGCTCAAGAAAGGATTTGGAAGTTCTGCAGGCCAAGACTAGACTCCACTTGCAAAGAAGGTTAAACGGTGCAAGCGGTGTGAAATTGGAATATCAGGATGGGGACTGCATGTTATTAACCATGTATGGTAACTAAGGGCTGAGAGAACAAGAACTGCTGCAAGTCAGGATTGAAGAGCATGGGCCCAGCTCTGAGAAGTGACCAGAAATACAACAGATGGTTTTGAAAAGCTGAAAAAGGCAAAGATCCTGTGTCTGCTACTAGATGCTTCTATGTCTTCCTCATGTCCACGAGCAATAAATATACCCTGGCCTGAAGAGTCATTTTATTTTGCCTGTCCCTGGATGTTATGAGAGGATTACTGGATTGGACCAATATTTGAGATTTCCATCTCTTTGGCTCTGGGAGGCCATCAGTGTTTGTGGCTGGGGGTGGCGTAGGGGGAGTTCCTTTCAATTGCTCACTGCGAATGTGTTTTGTTTTTTAAAATCTAACATGCTGCAATGGCAAGGGAGACGTGTACTGGGCATACAGAGAGAATCACATTGAGTTGTACAGCTGCCTGGTTACCTTTCTCCTGAATGAGGGCTGTCTTTCCACTTTTCTCTAGGGGCTAAACGCTCCTCATACTTACACCATAAGAACCAAAGAAGATCAAGTGCTCTTGGGTGCTGTAGTTCTGCCTCCTCCCATTGGACAAGGGATAATTTAGGGCTGAGAACGGATAACTGTTCTCTGCTGAGGTGAATATCCATCATGGGTGTGTTAACAGGAGACTCCCTCCCACTCGTGACCTCTCGAGGCAGTGTACTCCAATAATCACCATTCGTCTACTACAGGGGGGAATTAGCTTAATTACTTAAACCGGGGTCTCCACGTGTTCAAAAGGATCAGGCTGAGGACAGTACTACAGGCAGTTTATGTACCTTCCCCAAAGAGAGAGAGAGAGACAGACAGGTGTCCAAAAACAAGTTTATTGCTACACAAAAACAAAGAAGTACAGCCCCAGTGTGGCTGGCGGGATTTCTAAAGGGGAAAATTACGAGCGGCGGCTGGGAAAGCGAAAGTAAGGTAGGCGAGG
>QEPC01014402.1:7891401-7909900 GCA_003113815.1 Sphenodon punctatus | reverse complement strand
GTGTGTGTGTGTGTGTGTGTGTGTGTGTATCCCCTAAATTGGGTAGATGTCACTAAACCTTTTCAGGAGGAGTGTGTAGGAACATGGAAAGTGAAGTAGACTTCTCTGTGATCTCCCAGGCAGAGAAGCAATGACAACTAAAGCAACTAATCCGTGCCTTCCTGTACACTTTTGCTATGCCCCTAAGTGCTGCTGATTGGCTGCTGGAGATGTCTGAGAGCCAGGCCAAATTTTCAGAAACGGGTAATTCAATCTAGTAGGGCCTTACTACTCTTTTGTTTTTTTTTACCCCCTGAAACATTTCACATGAACAGAGTACTAAACTGGTGTTATTCAGAAGTAGGAAGAGTAGAGGGGAAAGGGGAGTTTCCCCTTCAGTTTGTAAGTCAAAGTAGCTGTTTGTACGATCAGCGTGAGGGAGGCAACCACGGTTCAGCAATCGCTACATCTCAGTGATGGAGGAAATTGACAGTACTACTTCACTGTTTTTCTGCAAGCTACTGAAGTAGTTGTCACAATTTTAATTTAATCAAAGTAGCCTCTGTTCATCAGAAAATGGCTCAAGACAGCAGGTGTAGAGGAGGCTGCACTGACTTTTCCTGTCTGGGAGTGAGGGGGATCCAAACAACGTTGCTTTGCCTTCTCCTGAGGCTCAGGGAGTCTGCAACCTTGGCTCTGGGCCACTGTTTCAGGAGTGACTTTGCTGGGGTTGGTGTAGGAGGAGGTAGGGTGTGGTGCCCTGCGGAGTGGGAGTGTCTGGGGAAGGAAGGGTGACATGTCTTAAGAAGAGACCAGAATGACTCTACCACCATGGGGCAGGAATGTGTGCATTCATGGGCAGGAGGAAGTAAATATGGCTGAGTCTACGCATTTTGTTAGATTTTCCCAAGTGCAGGGGCTGGTAAGTGTCAAGAGGGATTTTATTTGACAGTGAATGTGTCTGGAAGCCATGACTTGGGTTCCCTCCCAAGCTGAGCCTCTAGACCACTTCCTTGTGGTAACTCTCTCTGCGTCAGTTCCTCTCTTTTTCTTTAAAAAAAAGTGTGTGTGTGTGGGGGGAATAGCAATGCTTCTCTCCTTCACGGGGGAGCCTGTACTTGTGCCGAAGGAGGTGTTAAAAATATATTTCAGTCTTGTGGGAACATGGTGTGTGCTAGGAGGTAACAGCACTTGGGGAGATGGGAGATGGCTCCTAGCTATTCTGAGGGTGGAGGGGAGAGTGAGCCACTGTCGGGGAGGGCTGGCAATGGCCAATATTCTTGGGATTGCGGAGGAAATGGTAGAGATTGGCGGCCAGTTGATTTCTGTTGCAGCAGATGGAGATGGAGTCGTTAGTGATTGAGGCTTTGATCCTAGGCAGACAGCTCTGCCTGACAAATAGTCTGAAATGTCAAAAAATAAATGTTAGAGCCTGAGAGGTCATTCCCCAAGGGGAAGCCTGGCTCGGGCACAGAAGACAAGGGAGCTGGGGCTACTCAGCGCTGTGCCAGGCTGTCTTACATCCTCTGAATAAAGATTCGAACTGAGCTCCATGTGTATATAGATATACATATATAAAAAATAAAAAGGGCCCCATGAATCATTAATAGCTGAAAAGATGAAACCAGATATCAGAGCCGAAGAAAAGGCTGTGGGTCTGAGGCAGAGAATGTTCCATTATTTATCGTACTCAGCCTCCAACTGTTGGCACCTTTCCTTTGCACTCTTCACCTTTACGTTTTGCGCTAACATTCTCTCTCTCTAAGATAATGTTCTCTGATGTTCTGTCCATTTTCTGGAGATAATTATATCAAACAAGTGATTAACTCCAATCAGCTGCCTCTCTTGGCCTGCAGTATGATAGCCCAGCAGCTGGCCTTAGAAAAGCCAACGGCATCCCCTAGTGAGCATGTGCAGCAGCAATGGCAATGGTTTTGAAGGGAAGGGGCAATGGAGAATCTGTCTCATAATTGAGCTTGGAGTTGCATCAAAAGAGAGTCAATATCACAATCTGCAATCAAAGTTGTGATGACATAAAGATTACTTGCCCAAGAAATTTGTGCAAAGGTAAGAATGGTTCATGAGCAGAGCTGAAACTAATAGCGGCAAAACAAATATTTGGCAAATTTGCGCTATTCAAATTGAACCTGACAAAGCAGATAAAAAACACTATTCATTCCTGCTTCACTGGATATCTGTTTTGGTTATTTTGGTTCAGTTCCTTGTTTATTTGGTTGTTTCGGTATTTGTTACATCATTGTAGCACTATTTGTGCTATTGCATACATGTAATTGTTGAAACAAGGAAACCAAAATAGCCAAACCAAATAACGAAAAAAGCTAAATAAATGAAATAACCCAACCAGAGTATCCGAATAAACGGAGATGCAAACACCCATTTCAGAAGCAAGGACTGGGAGGGCAATCCAAAAAGTGGATAATATCCACAAATGAAAAAATCTATTGGTTTCAGCTGTACTCATAGGATTAGGAAGAGTCCTTGGCACATGGGCTTGCTAGATTCCATCGGGACCACCAGGTCAGTCGTGGCCGAAGTCTGTCACTTTCTTCTACCTGTTTTGTGACTTGTATGAAATGGGACAATGGTTCTCACCTACACCTGAAACAGGTACACAATCTGTTGCCCAGGGGTAATACTCATGATTTCGAGTGCCACACGAATTACCCACCGGGCTGCCTGAACTCTGATCAGGTACCCAATTACCCAGAACATTGTGGGGTTTTTTTGTTTGTTTGTTTTTTACCATTACTGATGTACTGATTTTCTGTTTACCAACAAGTTAGTTGGTATGGGGGAAATAGCAGAAGTCTTGGGAAAGTAACTTGAAAAATCAGTACCAGGATTCAGTATTCCGGGACTGGAAGTTAGTAAGTTGGGACATCGGGCAACCTGTCAGAAATTAATCAGGAAACAATTAGCACCCAACAGTCGCAGGTTAAGTCGAGTACTGCACTTCGATAGATATCCTCATTTTTGTGGGTCCTTGTTTCAGTTGTCTCATACCCGTACCTCATGGAAGAAGCATCTGTTCCACAATAGTCATTCTTGCGTTGGGAGCTAGTGGCAGATGTCAACAGTTGATTAGTTCATGAGGATGAACTTGGACCCCCCTCCTGGCAGTGGCTACACAGAGAAGCCAGATCTCCTGCTGCCTCTTTGTACCTGGCATCCAGCTCTGAAATTCACAGTGTGGTTTTCAAAGGTAACCCGCAGGAAAATAAATTGGGCTGCAGCCCATCTTTCCTTTCATATGATGTAGAAAGAAGGCCTGGAAAAGGTGTATGTGGGGGAAGGCGGAGGGGCTTTTTTCTTCAAAAGAGTTTTCTTTTCCCCCTGCTTGTTTTTCAACATTAGAAATTCTGGTGCTGTCTGCCCTGGAAGGGTCTCTGATGGCATTCAAGCTAGCCAAATGATGTACCGCTGCTGAGCTGGGAGAAGAAAAGCGAACTGACTGCGGGGGGTGATGGAGGGGTGATCGACTCAGGCCATTTAAAATTCTTTGCTTTGTGACTAATTGACAGCTGAGGTAAATGCTGCTTATTTTATTTTTTTTTTGGACAAAAAATAAAAAATATATATCCAATGTTTTTACCCTTTCAAATTGGGGTGGGGGGTTTACGTCAAGCCTGGGCCTATTTGGAAACTTCTTCTGTAAACCTGAGGAAAGCCAGCTTCGACATCCCTGATATTTCTAAGGTGACAACAAGCAAGAATAAAAGCCTTTAAAAAAAAAAAAAGAAAGAAAGAAAACCTTTGAGACGTTCTTTCCCCATTGCAAAGGAATCAAAATGGGTCTCAAACAAAGCTTTTTAAAAAGTCCTTTGCCCATCACCTTTCAAAACCTGTTGAAGGCAGCTTTTGGATTGCCGTTTGAGATGACAGATGCAGTTGGGTTTATCACTGCGAAGAGGAGAGAGAGAGAGACCCCAGGTGCCATCTGGGAATAGAACAGGAAAGGTGACACCTCTGTTTAGCTGGCTCACATGCATGTGGTGTTGAGTAAAGCCCGCTTGCCCTCCGGCTCCAAGTTACCATTTGTCAGCGGCTTGTGCACAAGGAGCAGAAACCGATAGAACATGCCATGGGCTGTTGGGTTCTTTGTCAGTTGCAGAGATACCTTTGCTCTCCACAGTGGAAGTTTGGCCCCATGAGCTCCAATCGGGAGCCTCTTCCACAGCTTTGCTTACTGCATGAAAGGGAAGGTGAGCTACAAGGGATTGGGAGGGCAAGGGATGCTTGGGTACCAGCTCAGCCTGGATTTTTTTTAAAAGCAAACAAAAAGTAGGCTGACCTCTCACACGTTCATAGTCTCTCTTATGTGCATACACAGATGCCCACGCTCACTGAGCCTGGAAGTGGCAGAAGCCTGGCATTTTCATCTCCTGGGGGCTGTCGTGCTTCCAAGAGGTAGAAGGACATTTAAATGGTCTCACCCAGTCGGTAGTAAGCTGGAACAGCTCTGAGTGTGTTTGTCCTTCCTAAAACATGATGTCTGATTACTCTAGAGACGGTCTGAGGCCTGCAGGGAGCTCTCCATCAGCTAGCTGAGAGTCCAGCTGGTCACTTTCCAAAGAGTTTGAGTTGTATTGTGTCACACGAACTGAAATATGGATGGGGAATGCCTAGAAACGGGCTGGCTGTGAATTAGACAGGTAAGGAGAATACCAGGTGCGTTCTCTGGACTCCCACCCCTGGTACTGAGGGGTAATAGCTTATTTGATCAAGGGTCGACTCATTGGCCGCTGCAAATCAACAGCATGTCAGCACAGTCAATACAACTGCACTGGATTAAATCAACTGAGGGTAATTTCAGATGCAACGATACCATGGTCAACCACAGTGAATCCCCTGTGGTGGCCGTTTGTACCGTTACATCTAAGAGATTCCCGCCAGATGTTCACCATGGTGAATACTTGGCGGGAAAATAAAGAACCACGATTCTGGAGGTGAGGCCGGCCTCACCTCTGGATTTGTGGTTAGATTGACCACGATATGGGATGGGCCAAAAGTCACGTCTGTAACGTTGGCCCATCCCGGATCGTGGCCCAGACTGCGATATGGGATCGGGCGCAGCGGCCGGATTGGCCTGTATCCCGGAGGGTGGACAGCCGGGGGAGCGTGAGGGGCGGGGCTATGCGGCTGCATGCCACGCAGCCTCGCCCCCTCCCCGATCCCCGGTGAGAATCAGGCCGACTCGTCTAAAGGACGGACGGCCTGATTCCTGATGGATCCTGGTGCATGATTCAGCATGGCGGGCCTCTGGGCCTGTTACGTCTGAAATTACCCTGAGAATCTGACCTAGGGGCGTGAGGACCAGAAAGCAGCAGGGGAGGCATCCTATGAGAGATGTAGGACTCAGCTCACGCAGGTCATGAACTGCACCAAGATCTCCCAAGTCTTGCTTTTGTACTCTACCCATGGGGCAGTGGCTGTCACTTCACACTTGACCCAAGTTGAGCTGGGGCATTTGCTCTGGGAACACTAGGTGGGCACTCAGCCAGAGGCCTAAGGCCACGCTAATAAAATTTATTTATCTATCTATCACTCAGCCAGAACAGGCGAGACATCAGACATGACTACCCAGGGGTAACTGAAGGCAGCTCTTGAATGTATTGCTAAGTTTCATTGTATTGGCACCACGTTGCCCTCAGCCTGCATGCTGCTGTTCCAGTAGGATTGATTGATTCCACTCTTGTTCCTAGCATCATCAGCAGGAAGGGCTTGGTAGATGGAAGAACCCCACCCCTTTAATGAGTTCATACCCATGGATCCATTCCCTGTCCTTGAGTGCATGTCTCATCTCCTCCCCCTGAGCTCACACTTTCAGTACTTGAGGGTAGGGACTGGATCCACGGGCCAGATCCAGGAATTGAAAAGAGGCCAAATCTGTGAGCCAGATTTTAGTGTATGTGGCATAGGTTCCGCACTCCTTCTTAAAAGCTATTAATTACAACTCCAAGAAGGCAGCTAATATTATCCCCACTGTAGAGATGGAAAAATAGAGGCACAAAGAGATTAAGTGACTTGCTCAAGGTCACATGGAGAGTCAGTGACAGAGCCCAGGAGTCGATGCCGTGCCATGTGGACATTGTGATTTATCAAACAGACGTCTGTCTCTCCCAGTTCTGGCCTCTGCTGAATGGAGCCAGTCTAACAGGGTGAAAAACAAATTATTCTTTCATGGCTAACCCAAGATTCCTGACCCCTTTTCTTTTTGTCGATTCCTCATCTGTTTCACTTGTTCTAAATTCGCAGCGTTAGGGCATCGTTCATGTACTGCCTATTGCTTATTAAGAGATTTAACAAGCCTGCCTAATTGCAGTGTACTCAAGGATTTCCCAGCTTATGAAAACTGTCCCTGTTTGTTTGTGTCAATGCTTTAATACATTAACACTCCAATTAAATGTGTGCGTGTGTGCAGGCACTTGTATGGCTTAAATGCAGGAGGAAGATGTGAAGATGCCTTTTGTACCAGCTGTGTGTTCACTTCTTCTGTTGCATCGGCTATGGTTGTGGGAAACTTTTATACATTTTCTCTCTGATCTTGTATCCAAAGGGCTTCAGATCACCCCTAATCCGGTAGTAGGGTTGAAACGGGAGTGTGATCACATTCTTGTGAGAACGGGCGAGATTCTCTCACACTCCTGGCACTATCTCATGCATTCTCAACAGGGTTTTCGAGACTCTTGCAAGATTCTCAAAAGCCTCAAAAAAAAAAGGTTCTGTGTATGCGCAAAATGTCGGCTGTGGCCGTTTGCGTATGCATGACCCCATGCGGCCATTTTTCAGATGTACAGACCGTTTTGCAGGGCTGTTTGAGAATCTTGCAAGAATGGCAGTGGCATGAACTCGGATTTTCACACGGTTCTCGAGGGGCTCAAAAATTTTGTTTCATCCCTACCTGAGGGAGAGAAACTCCTTTAGGAGATCATGACAAACATAGCATGCTTGTTCCAAAGCTACATTAAGTGCCAGAGTTTTGGAGTCCTTTCACCCTGCCTGCTGAATTGTTTCTCTCTAAATGGGCCTCCCTCTGTCTTGATCCATGCAGCAAGTTCGTGAGCTTGAGTCTTTGTGAATTCTGGGTTGGTTCTGAGGTGATTTCTAAAAGAGGTCGTTGCTTGTTTGCGAAGAGCCTAGCGTACTTCAGATGCCGAATAAATAATAGATGGCAATAATGTCACAAGCAGTCAGTTGTGATGGCAGTACGTCAGCTGGGCTGGGGCGACTGGAAGCAACAGTAAAAGATTTATTTTCCCCCCCAGTGGACAAAAGGAATGATGGGGTGGGAAGGGTGTGCGGGGGAATGAGGAGTAAATGAAAAGCTTAAAGGAAATTCAGCAGCTCTGTTGAATACAATTGATGTGGAAGAGCATCTAAGAAGCCACAATGGTATTCTCCTCAGGTTTGGCATGCTAAAAAGGAGCGATAGATAGGGCTGTAACATGGAGATGCTGGCCTTTAGGAAAGCTGGGTGTAGAAGAATGCAAAATGAGTTTGAGAAAGTTGGCTGGGATTCAGTGCTGCCCATGGAAATCCACAGCGAGGAAGCTGTGGTTTTTTAAGATACAGTCGGAAGGGTTGCACTCAAAAATAACCCTGTACAAGCCAAAAAAGGTTGTCCTAAACCGGTATTTCTGGGCAGGGAGACAGAACGGCAAAGAGAGTGAGAGCATTGGTGAAATACTCAAGAAGGGCAAGTACTGGGGAAGCCGCCATATTAAGAGGCAGGAAGAAGAAATAGCAGAGCAAGGAACCTATTTTAGGAGAAGCCGCAATCAGCAATGTGTATGTTCGCCACTCAGAAACCACGTGAATACAGCTGAAAGGAGGACCCACAAAAACAGGTATTACCAGTCAAATTTGTGGTACCCGATTTGAATAAAAAATGTTGGGTACCTTTTCAACACCCAAAACAGTGTCAAGGTAAGTACCTGATCAACTGAAATACCAGCTTCATCCTGATGGTTGTTTTTTTTTTACTTCAGTCTCAGATTTTTTTGGGGGGGGAAATCAGTTAAAAAAAAAAACACCCACAAAAAACTTTGGAGTACTCAAAAAACACCTCAGTTTTGAGTATCCAGGTACCTAAAATGGTACCCCCAAAATGCAGGTATTATCTGTGCATAATGTATCGGGTACCCATTACAGCCCTATACTGAAGTATTGTATCCCTGGAAAGAGGAGAGCTAACATATATGACAGAGCTTCTGTTGTCAATACCATGCATTGGGAGAGTGTGAAGACTGTATCAGGGAGAAAGAAAGAGCAAGGTCATTATGTAGTTACTGTCTTCTAATTCTCAAGCCACTCCATCATGTGACTCTTCAGTGGAACTACTCCAGAGTAAGTGGTCTGAAGAATGCAACCTGAGATAGCATCCAGTTCACCTTTAAGAGAACTCAAAGAGGACAATGTCATATGTGAGTCTTATAACACATGCATCTGTTGGCGAGCTGATGGGAGAAATCAACCACCTTCTGACCGACTGATAGATCGATCTGCCTTAGATTTGGGATGGAGTCAGGAGGGTTGGTAGGTAGCAAATACAATTAATGCTATTGTTTGCCAAAGAAATCCAGAGACAAACCAGGAGAATTTAAGACCAGTGAGTTTACGATTTGTTCCATAGAATCCATTTAAGAGATATGGTGGGAGGAGACCTGGAAATGTACACAGCCCTTGTAGGCATGGCTGGCTTTAGAATTTGTGGGGTCCAGAGTGAAGATATAATATATGGGCCCTGCCATGTCTGCTGGGGGGTCCTAAGGTGGTCATGTGTGAGGGCCCCCCCACACCATGTTCTGGTGAAAATGTGTGGCCACAGTGGGGCCTCTGGGTAAGTAGTGAAAAGAGTGCGGTCCAGGGCAATCACCCCAGGTCACACTGTGGTAAATCCAGCCCTGTATGTAAGGCCTGACCAAATTGGATTGTGACTCTCAAAATTCATGCTTTGACTAGATGGCATTCTCTAAGACTCTCCAAGGTGAGGAAAATTCAGTAGATGTCATGTCCTTAGGTTTGACGCAGACAAAACAAATTGACAAAGTTCTATATCAGAGACTAGTGGTGAGACTCCATGGGGAATTTCAGATTCAGATTTTTCACTTTTGTTATTATTATTATTACTATTATTGTTATTATTTTATTTTAAGCATTTATATAGCGCCAGCAATGTACCTGGCGCTTTACAGAGAATAAGATAGACACGGTCCCTGCCCGAGAGCTTACAATCTAAAGACGGGGAGGGGAGACAGGGAAGAGGGAACAGAGGGAGAGACAAGGGATGCAACATTCATGAGGATGTGAGGACTCCAGTACATGTTCTTGACTTGTTTACAGTACATTGGGAGTGTGCAGATAACAGGTGGGGGATAATCCTGGGTGGGGATGATTATCAGAAGTTAGGAAGGGCAGAGCAGAAGAGGTGGGTTTTGAGGAGGGACTTGAAGGTACGAAGGGAGGGGGCAAGGTGGATGTGGGCAGGGAGGGAGTTCCAGGCATGGGGGGCAGTGACGGAGAAGGGTCGAAGGCAGTTGGGGGAGGTGTGGGAGGGTGAGGGAGGGGATGGGAGAGGAGAAGAGTGCTCGAACGTGGGTTCAGAGGGAGATCAGGGCAGAGAGGTAGGGAGGAGCAAGGTTATGAAGGGCTTTGTAGGTGAAGACGAGGAGCTTGTGCAGAATATGCTCAGGGAGGGGGAGCCAGTGGACAGAGGAGAGTCTGAACATGGTCAAAGCGACATGCTAGGTGGATGATCCTGGCAGCAGAGTTTTGAACAGAGATGAGGGAAGAGAGGTGAGAGTGGGGAAGGCCTGCGAGGAGGAGGTTACAATAGTCAAGGTGTGAGATGACTAGGGCGTGGATGAGAGTTTTGGCAGAGGAGACAGACAGAAAAGGGCGGGTCTTAGCAATGTTGTGGAGGAAAAAACAGTAGGATTTGGCCACGGAGTCAATGTAGGGTTTGAAGGTAAGGTGCGAGTTGAAGACGAAGCCCAAGCTATGGGCTTGGGGGACAGGGAGGATGGAGACCCTGTCAATGGCAATTGACAGGGAAGAGGGAGAGGAAGGATTGGGAGGGAAGATAAGGAGTTCAGTTTTCGCCATGTTCAGTTTGAGTTGGCGTTGAGACATCCAGGCTGAGATATCAGAGAGAGAGTTGGTGAGACGAGCTTGATCAGAGGGGGAGAGGGAAGGAGTGGAGAAAGAGAGTTGAGTGTTGTCAGCATATAGGTGGTATTGGAAACCGTGGGAGGCAATGAGTTTGCCTAGGGATTGGGTGTAGATAGAGAAGAGGAGAGGGCCAAGGACGGAGCCTTGGGGAACCCCGACCAAGAGGGGTAGGGAGGAGGAGGGGGAGGAGTTAGGAAGAGATACATTGAAGGAGTGGTCAGAAAGGTAGTAATTTCGGATCTCGAGTCAGATTTTTTCAGATTCTGATTTTTTTGTATGCCTTTTCCCCCGTTGAAGTCAATGGGAACAAACCACAGTGTTAAAGATCCGAATAAAAAAAAAACAATGTAAAAGATCCAAATCACCCCAAACCAAAAAAGATCTGAAATTTTGGATTAATCTGAACCAGCCATTTTTGGGTTGATTCAGGTCTATCCAGATCCAAAATTCCCGTTCCTATCGGATACTAACGATGGAGGTTAGGAGTCCTGGAGTTACTAATACAAGGGAATGGACAGCAATCTGGCTAGCAAACAGGAAATTTAAAAGGTGTTAAAGCTAGAAACGTCTGTGAAAATAGGGGCAGGAGTGCAGCGCCCATAGGGTCACCTGGAAGGACCTCTTTTGTTCATAATCTGTACTGATGGTTTTCATGGAATGGGCTGCTTCATCTCTGCTGTCATTTTAAAGATGGTGGGGAGTGGAATCTCTAGATTAGATGAAAATCTGATAAATAATGGGGCTGGGAAAACAAACTGATTTCAGAGGATTTGGGTGGCCTAGGTGCCTGAGGCAATAGGTGGTAAATACAGCTCTCCATAAATACATATAGGTAGCCTGCAGGGGAAGGATTCAGTATGGGGAATACATATAGGACAGGATGTGAAATAGGGGAAAGACTCTATGGAAAACTGGAAGAATAATTAAACCCCAATCTAGTGTGTAGCAGCCTAGCTGATCCCAGGCTGTACTGGCAGGAAGAAGTTACAAACCCCAAAAGAAAGAGAGTTGTGGCTTTCTGTGGCACCTCTTGGATTCCCCACCCCTCCTGGAATACGGTGTGTGCAGTATGTGTATTACTGCTTTACAGGAAGGAGAGGGTTTTTTTCTTTCTTTCTCCAATGCTGCAACATAGACTGGAAGGGGGATGAGCAAAGGACTCCAAGTAGCACAAACATTTCCACCACCCTGACTCCTTCACCCAGAATTGAACCCATGGCTTGCAGAAGTCTGGTGAGGAATTCACCCCTGCCTCCCATTATTTTTAATTTTGACTGGCTCTGCACTCCTAGTTTGCCTCACTGCAACAAATACTTAGAGGCCTGAATGAATAAGCTTTGTGCGTATGAGGATCCTAGTCCACTGGACTCAGCTGAGGATATCAGAAGGTTGGGGTGAATCAGAACTTTGGGTGCTTAGCAAAACCTGAACTTTGAACCTTCTGACGTTTTGCCCCTCCCTTGTTCGAAGAATTTGGGCTCCAAGGGAAGATTGAGGAATCAAATTTCTGTTCTGATTGCTTCTCCATTAGATCATTTTGATGATACTATTTTTTCTCTCAGGTCATCGGCCAAGATCGTGTTGTGATGATGATGAATATGGGATATTTAGTAGGCAGATAGGTAAGATTAGTGGGCATTGGCCTTTGACCTTCTATGCTATTGCTCCAGGCACTGGAAACTGTAACTAGACAGGCTATGCCCCTCTCCTGCCACTCACATGTCTGAGAACCAACAACATCAGCAGTTGGTAGCCTCTTCTCTCAACTGTGTGTGCTGCTCTGCTCCATGCACTGTCTCAGAGCAGCACACGCTTGCTGGGGGACCAGAGAGAGCACCTGTAGAGAAGTTGTCAGTGCTGGGGAGAGGGACAGTGCGATGGCTGGGGCATGGCATCCAGGTGTGTGTGTGGGGTGGAACCAATATATCCTCCCTGCACACAAACATTTTGTAACTCTGGTGCCAATGGTAGAACCGACTTCCTAACCGAACACATTACTTAGGGCGAATTCACACGTGCAGCAATTATCTGGATTTTTTAAAACTGGTTCTCAATAGTTCGCTGTTAACAAGTCCTGTTGCATTCACATGCATGCCATACCGTTTTTAAGTACAGCGAAATAATGCATTCAGACCTTCTTGTAGTGCGCGCTTACCCGGCTGCTCAGTGCGGTTCAATTACAGGAAGTGGCCTGTGGGGAGCCAGAAGGTTGCTACTTTGTAAACAACATTCTTTGAGATGGCTCTAAACATTCTCACAACACACAACCTTCCAGCCAACATGGATTTTTTTTCCTTGTATGTTTAGAAAGGGTTGGAAGGAATGGTCATTCTGAAGGGTAGAGTGCTTTTTATACTAGAGAAGCTGAGACCATCATGTGGTCTATTATTTGAATAGGGTGAACATGCACAACCCAGTTATGAGAATGTTCGGAGCCAACTCAAAGAACGTTGCTTGCAAGGTAGCAACCTTCTGCTTTATCTCGCAGTCCGATCGGAGGGGGTGCCCCCTGCTTTCCTGCACGGGACTTCTAGACTGGGGGGCGGGGGGGGATCAGGGAGTAAAGAGGGAGAGCCTGAGGCTGCTGGAAAGAAGCCCCTCGCATAGTGAGGCGCGCTGCTTCTCTCCCTGGTTTCTTTCCGGTATCCCGCTGCTGCTACTGCTGCAGCACTACTGCAGAGGCAGAGGCAGATGATTGAAAGGGACGGGAAGCATGGAGGGGAAGAACTTTTTTGGGGAGAAGCTGGCTGCAGCCTGCACCCAGCGAGGCAACTACAGGGCTCCAGCTGGTCTCACTGCTTCCGGTAGGGGCAGGAGTAAAACAGCGCACTTGGAAGCACGGTTGCATTCACATCAGAAAAGATTACACACTAGTTAAAACCAGTACGATGTTGCTTTCACACTGCTGTTAAGTGCGGATTTATTGAAAACGGACAGCAAAAAGGTAGGTTTGAGTAGCTTTGAAAGTCGGATTTCTTTAGTGCGATATTGACCGCATTTAATCGAATGTATGTGTTCAGACATGCATGAAACATTCGTTTTTTAAAAAAATTCGCAAAAATCAGAACGTCTGAATCCCCCCCTTAGTGAGGCTGGTTCTCAGTCACTGGAAGTTTTAAGAAAGAGGCTGGACAGCCAACTGCCAGGGATGTTGTAGCTGTAGTCATTCTGCAGCTAAGCATGAGGTTCCTTCCAACTTTATAATCCTAAAGGATCCTAAAGGATTATAAAGAAGCCCATTTCGAAACCGCTCTTAACATGAGCTCTAGTCAGAGCTCTACAGGAGGTTAACAAGCAGATGAGGTTGTCATGGGCTTGTTTCATCAGCACATTGTTTTAGCAGGGTGGTTGGCTGTTTGGAACCAGCAATGACTGCACATACATTAATCCCAAACCAAGGTTCACCATCGTCCATCGTTGATGAGACACAAAGCAGATCTCTGGTGCATAATAGGGTCCTCTTCAGATTTCCTCTGCAGTTTTTTTCCCCCTCCTCTTCCTGCAAATCTTTCCTCTCTCCCCCTAAACTGAAAAGCCATGTCTTAATCCCATTTTTGTAGCTGAAGATATTATCCACCAGAATGCCATTGTGCTTCAACATTGTCCACAGGGAAGCAACCATCCATCCAACCCAGCCCAAATAGTGATAGATTGTTCTCATAATCTGCAAATAAACTGTGTCCTAGGAAATTATAGGATCAGAATAATAGGATGGTGGGGTTGAAAGTGACCTCAAAAGTCATCTAATCCAACCCCTTCTTTCAAGGCAGGATCTCTTCTGCCTACAGCGTCAGACAGATTTTCATCCAGCTGGTTTTTGGAAACATCAAAGAAAGAAGATTCCACAATCTCCCTGCACCACTTATTCCATTGCCCAGCAGTTCATACAATTAGGAAGATGTTGCTAATATTTTATACAGATTAGGAATTTTTCCGAATAACAACAGTATCATATTTTTTTGGTTTGAATCTGAAGGACCAGGTGTTCATTTTTCCACATGTTGCTGTTGCTGCTGCAATGGAACTGGTGATGTTCCTTTGTGACAATTAAGGTTAAAAGATCCACTCTCGATGATGGACAGATGGATTTCTTTCCTCTCTATTGTGCACTCCAAAATATGCCAGGAGCCTCAGAGGCGTGCAGCAAAACCAGTTCCTGCTTACAGTCTAAATAAAGACAAAACAAAGTAAGGGAATATGAAAAATAAAATGAAGCACTTTGACTAAGGTAGGGGAAGAGGAATATCCCGACAGGACCATGTAGCTGCTTTGTCAGCTCTGCATGGATAGTAACTGACAGACAGATGGTCACAATGTTGAGTCCTTTTCCAACCAGACCCGACGCTGATACAAATGGTCCAGTTTTGCCAATGGAGGATGGTCATTTGGGGAAGTAGAGATGACAGTTCACAGTTTTTGCTGTTTAAAAAGCTATAACTCATCTGGGTCCAGTTTGTGAAGTGGGTCCAGAGCAAACCCCTATGCTTCCCAATGTCCTTATGTATAAGCACCAGTACATGGGCCATCATGCCTTCTCTATGATTCTTTCATTCTCCCTTCAACTGCTTGTGCAGTTTTACATCACCTGTGAGGCCAGGCAGGTTGCTATTGGTGGATGATATGAATGGCCAAGCCCGTACACCACATTGGCCTTAAACCACCATTATTGGTGGTATTATTATTATTATTATTATTAATTATCATTATTAATTATTATTTTATTATAAGCTTTTATATAGCACCAGCGATGTACCTGGCGCTTTACAGAGAATAAGATAGACACAGTCCCTGCCCAAGAGCTTACAATCTAAAGATAGGGGGAGGGGGAACAGAGGGAGAGACAAGGGATGCAACAATTATGAGGATGCAAGAACTCAGGTACACATTCTTGGCTTGGTTACAGTGTCTTGGGGACAGGTGGAGATATGCTTTGAGAAAGTTACCCCAAAACCCATCTGGCTAAGCAAGAAGCAGCTGCTAGCACCATCAGATCAACTCATTTGATTGTCCGCCCTTCCCCTCTCTCTATCCCTCCTGATATTATTTGCAGCCTAATAACTGTCACCGGAATAGCCAAACCACGGTAATTTTAGACCATATTGCTGCAGGGTCTGGAGGAGATTTCTCATGTTACGTGTCCTTTGGGGGGTTTCCTTCGGAGAGGAACATTGGAGAGATGAAAGAGATTGGAGTATGCGGACGACACAAGTGGGGAGAAAGCCAAGGAAACCTCAGACGGAGACAAAGGAGAAGAAAGACCCGGTCAGGACATTAGAAAAACATGAGTCCATAAGAACACCTCATCAAGCCGTGGACTAGCGAGAGCAACTCCAGTGTTGACTGCCTGGAAGCATGGATAAGAGGAGGGGGTTGGGGGGAAGAGAAAGAGAGAGATGGAAATTGAGCAAATTAGAGAGAAATATTCTAATGTAATCATAACATGAGCCTGAGATCTGTCTTTCAGCACCTCATGTTTTCACTCCATATGGCTTCACTTTTGGAATTTTCTTGTTCCATGAACTTGGCTGGGTTAGTGGCTGGGTTAACGACAGTCAGAGCAGGTTCTCCATTGAAGAATGGCTGGAAAAAAGGGGGAAAGGCGAGCGAGGCAGGTATGCAGACGAAGGTAGCTTCTACGAGCCTGGAATGGAAAGCACTAGGCACTTGTTGAGACTTGTCCTCATTAGTGAGTGTGAGAAGTCGCTCAAAGCTCAGTTGGGATGCTTCTGAGAACTCTCTCGAACCCTGAAAGGAAAAGGTTAGAAGATCATGTTCTCTCAACAGAATTCCACTACTTCCTGCTTTGAACCAGGCCAGGCATTGAGAGAGCAGCTTTTCTCATAGCCTTTTGGTCCTTCCATGTCTGCAAGAACCCAGAAAGTGCAGAAGGAGCAGTGAAAATGAAACAAACAGAAAGAACCCTAACATTTTGAGCCCACGTAGACAAGAACCAACCTAAAACTCTGATCAAAGCTCACATCAAAGAAATCTTGGGTGTGTATATATATCAGCTATAAATGATTCAATTGGCCCACATATATAATATATGATTTTCTTTTTTTTACTTGATTGCCCCATCTTCTCCTCTCCCCCATCTTTGCCTTGACTCTTCAGTTTCTATCAACTGTCTATGGAGTTCAACTTACTTTCTGCTTAGCGATACCTCCCCTTAGGAAGCAACCTCAAACTGCATTAAGCCTCTTAAGTCACTCCACATTGGTGTATGACAGACTTTTGGTCTCCTAGTCGTAGTGACAGACCAAGACTAGAAGTTTCTAGGATGATCAGCAAAAGTACGGAGAGATTATGACCTAATTCATGATCTATAGACCACTTCTCTTGAGTAGCCCCATTGAAGGCCTGCGTGCTTCAGTGGGGTTCCTCTAGAGAAAATGGTCTGTGGATTATGGCTATATGCATTGTATGTTTGTGTCTTGGCATGCAGCTCTAGGAGTTCAGTGATGATGCCTGAATCTTGGTTCTTGTGTACAAAATACATTTGTAACCGTCTCATCGAGTAGTGTTAAAATGAATAGACATTTTTCATATAGCCAAATAACATTCACATTCTTAGCCCACCAATTAATTATTTGCCATCAAAACAATATTTGCATGTCCATTTATTTCAGTTTGATTATTTTGGCCCCTTTGGTATCTCGGTTACTGTTTCGGCGCACAGTAGCACTAGTAGTGCTAAAACAAGGTAACGAAAATATAGAAGTGACTGAAATAACTGAAAGGGATACTTATTTCCAGACCTGATTCAAAGTGGGTGAAGTCGTTGGATACGATATTTGCTGCATATGTATTTTCCTGTTCTAGACCAAAAGTATATTCAGTAAGGTGCACTTGAGTCTGCAGACAGCCCAGATCAGTACAGCTGGTGTTAATACTCAAAGTTAACTGCCAGAACTGTTTCAAAAGAGCATATATATCAGAAGAAAGTGTAGGAGGCCTAACACATCTGCAGATACAACTCAACTGCTTGGGTAAGTACTGTGAGATAGTCAGTGACTGGACCTGTCTTTCTGAGGTGGGAGGGAGTCTTATGCTTCTGCCCTTGCCTCCAGAGTAGGAGGACCACCTCCACTTCTGATCGAGAAGTAGGGCTGGTATACTTCTGAGGGGGGAGATGATTCTGATACCACAAGCCCCTGATTCTGGGATGAGAGTGGGGCCATTACCTCTTCAAATGAGGGTGGGGTCACGGCACAGGACAAGGAAATGGGAGCAAGGCTGTAGGGGACCTATCCTGTAGTGTGTCGAGAGCCCTGTGTTGCTATAGAGTGAAATCGTGGTGGTGTCTGAGGGAACCCAAACCAAGGTGTTTGGAAGAAAGAAATTTTGCCTCATCCCGCGTGTCCTGGATCGGCCCCTGCATTCGGCTGAGGGTGCCCGCCTGGAGGTTCCCAAGGTTTCCCGGGGGGGGGCACGTTTGGGCAGGTGTTTTTGGTGGATGTGCTGCAGCTATGGAACTCCCTTCCAGTGGAGATTTGCCTCTCCGGATCTCCCCTCCTTCCGTACGCATTGTAAGACCAGACTGTTTCACCAGGCGTTTGGTGAGGGGGGCGGGGTGGGGTGGGTGGATGGGTGGTGTAAGTTAGGGTTTTTTTAGGATTTGTTCGGGCCACTTGTGGTTGTTAAATTTTATTAGCAGGGCTTGTTGGTCTAGAGGTAGCACTCTTGCTTGGAGAGCAAGAGTTCCTGGGTTCTAATTCTCTGTGGTGCTGCTGTCGTCGAATAGGAGTGGAAAAGCAGGGGCATCTCCCCTCCCCCCCAGGGAATTTGGGGCACTGCCCCCTAGTGCCGTGGGGGACCCCCACCATGCCATCATTGGGGGGGAAAAAGAACCCGTGCCGCCACTTCTGACAGCAGCAGCAGCCTCTGACCTGCTTGAGAGGCTGCTGCTGGTGTCAGACTCTATCTCCCTTCCGGGAGCCGCTCTGAGAGTGGGTCCTGGAAGGGACAAAAAGGCTGAGCTGCTCAGCCGCCCAAACCGCGTTTTCTATTGAAAACGCGATTTGAGTGGCTGAGCCCCTCAGTCCACAGCATGCATAGGACGTGCTGTGGAGGGAGGGGCTAGCCTTCTTCCATTGCGCCTAATGGGCGCAATGGAATTTCTCACCTGGGCACTTGATGCAAGCACCCAGGCAAGAAGCTTTGGGCCGTGCGGCTGAGGCAGGGAGCAGTGCTCATGTGCTCTGCTCCTTGCCTCAGTCGCACGTGGAGTCCAGGTCAGGACAAGGCTGACGGCGCGCTCTCAATAGCATGCCACCAGCCTCAGCCGCTTGCTTCCCTGCTGCTGCTGCCGCTCCTTCCCCCCCCCCCC
>QEPC01014402.1:7808460-7891259 GCA_003113815.1 Sphenodon punctatus | reverse complement strand
CCCGGGCCGCCGGGACCACCAGAGCTTGGCTGGTAAGTGAAGATCCCTCCCCCCACCCTGCTCCCCCCACACCGAGGGTCCCCCCACCCTTCTTTCACCCCCCCGAGGGTCCCCCCCATGCTGCTCCACCCCCTGAGATTGGGATCTTTAGGTGTGTGTTCACAATGCTGGAAATGGGATGCTTTTTAAATCCCAAGATGGATTAGGGTCCCTCCAACATACATGTAGCAAGTCCCTTCATTCTGAAGCAGCGTTCTTAACCTCTGCTGCATGTGCGTGTGTCTGCTAAAACTGCTTGTAAGTGAGGTTTAAGGTTGTCTGCCTGCTTTTAAACCTGGCAGAGGACTGAAATTGCTTGATTAAGTAATGTAATGTCCATTCAACATTAACCCTTGGAACTCCTTGCTGCTGGGTTATGCTACCCACCATTGCCCTGGCCCCGCCCACCGTTGCCCGCCGGCCTTACTGCCCCTCCAATCTCAATACCCACCAGCCGTCCCTGGGGAAAAGGCTGTTAATTTTTATTCTATAATTTTATATATTGCATTTTCTATTTTTATTGTATTGTGTTCATGGCCCTGCCCTGCCATTTGGCAGGAGGGGGCAGTATAAAAATGATAAAATAAATAAATAAAATGGTGGGTTTATGAAGAATCTGTCTCCCACTCTCCCACAAAAGATACAAGCATAGGAATCTTGTTGTGGAGCTATGTGTGGTTCCAAACAAAAAATCCCCCATTGTTATAATAACTGGAATAGTCACCATGCTCTTGCAGCCAAAGGTAAATGATTCCCTAGGAGAATTATTTGAGGGCAACAATATTTTTTTAAGCTAAAGATTTTAGAGTCTTGACAGTTCCTCTGCGCAGGATTGGCCTATTTGTAGCAGCCTTCCTTTTTTGTATCTACTTCATATCTACATGTAGGCCTGATGAGAGCATGCGTGGGGGAAAAGCAAGTACAATTATACTGGGGGGTGGCACGTCCCAAGCTTAGTGTCCACTTCCCAAACCTACAAGCTAGTGTATATGCAAATAAAGTACCGGCCTCTCCAGAAATTGGCTTGGCCAGCTACTAGGCCAGGGCTGTCCAAATTCTTGATCACTGTGGGCCGAACCACCTCACAGCAATTTTCTGGCAGGTTGGATTGCTCAAAACTCTCCCATGGCTCCTTAGTTGTCTGTTTAAAAACACAAATCTATTTTTAATCCCACAGGCCAGATGAAAATCTACCACAGGCCAAAGGCGGCCCATGGGCCTAGGCACTGATGATGGGAGCTGGGAGTTAGGGGGGTACCAGGATATACCAAGGCTATAAATTCCTCTCTCCATGGTCCTGCCTACATGCAGGAAATTCATTCTTGGGGCATCAGGAGATTAAATGTGAGGGTTTTTTTGGGGGGGGGTGAAGTGTTTAAGATTAATGTGAAGTCGTTGTGAGGAAAGGTAGCACAATCACTCTTTCTGGGGAGAGGGCGACAAAAGGAGGGTCATGAAGCTTGGAGCCTGCTGTTTAAAGCCATCTCCTCGTAGCTCCCAGCTTTATTGGGATTATCCATCTCAGCAATAGGATGCCGTTAAGTGTCTGATTACTGCGTTGTTAAAGCACTAAGTCTGAAATCTGACTACCACGCAGGTCCCTGCGGGAAACCCCCCTCCCAGCCCTCCCCCTTTCCTCCACTAACAATCCAAGAAAATCACAAGTGGGATCTGTCTGCGGCAGCACTTTCCAGTCAAGGGGGTAGGGGAGAAAAAAGCTGGCTGGAAAATCAGCCTCAACCTGTAAAGTTCTTGTGAAAGGCGACTACATCTCTTTAAAATCTCCCCTTTTGGGAGGTGTGAACTGAATGGCAATTGCAGCTGATGTAAAACACACCCGCTCTTCCTCCTATCTCCTCTCCAAGCTCCCTCTCCACGACTGCTCTCGGAAAACTATTTTCCTCAGTTCAAATAAATTCACTTTCAAATAATGTGTAATTAAATGTGTGGTATTGAATTAATGTTGTAGTCAGAACACTTTGGCAGCAGGAGACCCAGAGGCCTGGCGGGTGGAAAAAAAACAAAACATACTCACTAGGCGGCCTCCCTTCCCCTCTCTTGTTCCCTTTTCCTCCCACCTCTGCCAAGAATTCCATTCTCCTTTTCCAAGAAGCCTTTTCCAAGAGCTGCTGGATGACTCCAGTGAGTTGTGGAGTGCCTGCCTGCCATTCCATGTCAGAACTTATTTACGAGACATCGTGGTGCAGCTCCTGGAATCTGAACCAGCTCAAAGGCCTCAGCCAACTAATAGCCTCCTGTCCCTATGCCCAATTTGCTCCTGCCCACCCAGCCCTCCTTACTGTAGCCTGGGTCGTCTTATGCTGATATGATTCCCCTGCTGCTGTACAGCTATAAATTTGTCCACTAAGGGAAAGTGCCTCACAGTGTATTCCCCCTCAAGTGTAGATAAAAGCTGAGGATGTCCTTAATTCCCACAGGCTGGAAGACCTGAGGTTCAGCAGTCAAGTTTGGTGTTGCTGCTTGGTCTTGGTTACTGAAGAGAGAGGGTTTTATCTTTGGGACACTTTGTACTAGTGGTTTGTGTTCACATTAAGGAGCTTTGACAAAAGTTGGATTGGCTCATGAGTGGTTTTCAGTGACCTTTGCCAATATTGCTTTTACACAAGAGAAGATAAAGCAGATGAAGCTTTGTGAACAGCAGAGAAGTCACAGGGGTGCATGGAGGGGCAGAATTCAGTGCTAAACAGGTAGAGAGAGCAAAAAGAAAAGAGAGAGAGGGTTCCTCTCCATGAAAATTGGTCAAGAAGCAGTGTGTACATATATTGATCTTCATGTAGCAAGCCCTGCCCCTGTAGCCAGCCCTATTGTATACTGGAATGATAAACAAGGCTGCATTGTTCCAAGGGCAAGCAAGTGTAGAATGTAGGTGATTATGAGCCTTGAAAGAAGGTTGGGGGCACAGCTAAGGGGAATCTGATGGTTGAATCTGATTGCTGAATCTGAGGTTGAATATGAGGTGGATGTGGTTCACATGTTCATCTCCCAGTGCTCCCTACTATCTTACCTTTGGCCTTCTGCCAGTGGCTTGAAAGTTGGGGTAGGGAGGCACAATTAAGGAAGTCTGAGAGGTCTTTTAAAAATTAGGATGGATGAGCTAAATACCTTCCATTCCTTCCTCACACATTGCCTGTAGACGATCACGCCTAGAGCCCTTCTCTGGTGGACTCACTGGTCATCAGCAGACGTTGCCCTTTTGTTTTCAATAATACTTGATAAGAAACAACTTTTCCCAGGTAGCCAGTTGTTCTAGTTTAAGAAGTAGCCACCTGCTGATTGACATGTGAACAATTGTCCAGTTATCAAAGGCTGAGTGTGACCATCACAAACAGGGTTGATATGTCTTGATCAACGTTTCATGGAGACGAGGCCATAGACAGACACAGTCCATTAAGTCATCGGAAGGAAATCCTTGAAGGATTTTCCAACCAGAGGTAATTTTGAGCTAGTTTTGGAATGCAGTGCCAATAGAAGTGTGAGGGATGACTATGCTGCCTTTCATGGAGGAGTCAAATGACAGCATTCTAGGTTATGGATACACCTGGGACTTGGGAGGAGACAGATACAAGAGTGCGTGGTCAAGGCAGCTGAAAGCAGAACAGGGAGACTGCTTTCAGATGAGTTGTGCAGGGCTCCTGTGGCAAAGCTGATGGGAGTTGAGTGGGCTTGCAGAAGAAATGAAGAAGCCTAGATCCTAGAAGAGGAGAGGATTGAAAGCAGGAATTCAGATCAACTGAAAAGAGGAGAGAGGAAGGCATGGCAGACGTGTTGGGTCAAATGGCCTTTTCGAAGTCTCATGTGTTCTTGACGGAGATGACAACATCACCATTGACCTAGAAGCCATCGATGCTAAATGAATGATGAGGCAGCTCATGTTTACATGTGTGGAACTGTGAACATCCGGCAGACCCTGGGTCAGTAGCTCTTAAAAAGTATGGATGTGGCAGATGAACCTTTGCTGAAGCTTTCTGTTTAGTTACACGACTGACTGGAGAGATTTCACTTGTTAATTATGGGAGTTGGCCACTGAGGAAAACTCTGGACGTACTCCAAGGTTTGAGGTTTCAATTTTTTATTGCTAGAGCTCCTAGTGAAATCTGTTGTGAGAAATCAACAGGAATCGCTGGTTTGATGTGGCTACTTTCTTTTTCTTCTCTTTCTTGAGCCCCATAGGCTTGGAGAAGATCTGCAGAGCTTTGGAATGAAATTACCAACTGCATCTTAGTAGTGACATAGCATTTGATAACCTTGCATTCCTTTACAGCATTTCTTTTCAGAAGATAATTACCAGGAGATTTCTCATCACGTTTACTACATGTGTTATACTAAAATAGATATGAAGATCATTTGGGGTGGTTATGTGGTTTTTATTTTCAAGGGATTTTCTCAAATAGATTAGGCCATAACTTAAAATTGTGTCTTGAGAAAAATGCAGAGAATATACTGTCCAATTTTTTTGATAAAATGATTTAGATTAATAACGTGTGTGGGTGGGAGTTAATTTTAAACACCTCAGCTGCTCTGGCATGGCTGTATTGCTATGTATATAGCACTTTTAGTGATCTTTTTTTTTTTTCATTCCTCATCTAGTTTATCCTTACAACAGTCCTTTGAGGTAGTCCTTTGAGTATACCCAATTTAGAGGTGGGGGACTGAGAGGTACTGACTTGCCAAAGTCAACTAGCAAGTTCATAACTCAAGTGAGATTCGAATCGGGATCTTCAAGGGCTTAGTCCAACACTTTGTCTAGTAGGCTACACTCAGTTAATCATGCTTTAAAAACAGTTCTCTTCAATGATGAAGCTGTTTGGAGGATGGTCTCAGACTATGAAATTTCCTCCCGCATTTCTCTTTACTCAAAAGCCTGGCTTCATTAAGCTTCAGAGCATAACACAAGCATATCTTATTGATCAAGCACTGTAGCATGAAGAGGGACCACAGGAATATAATGGGAACTTGACCAGATGTAATCTACCCTTTTGCTGGTGCCAGAAGAATGTGTCCATTACACCAGTCTAGACTCCCTTTAGGCTTTAGTAGATTCATCCTGAAATTTGGACCTGTTTGTACAGGTCTTCATTGAAATGCAACCACAGTGAGGTGGAAAGAGACAACTTAACAGGGCATAGCAACCCTGCACAAAAGTTTAATACAAGTGTCATGTAATAAAGTTCCTATCCCAGGAAGCAGGAGGCTTGTTATGGGGATTCTTTGACTTGAGTAGATTCTGGAGGCTCAAAAAGCCTGTTCTTGCAAGGTCTGAAAATCATTTTGTTTAGAAACAGAGGTTGGAAGAAGGTTTGGGAAAACTTTCTCAACATATTGGCAATTGCCCATTGCCACTTCAGACATTAGCCCCTGACTTCATGCATCACTGAAAAAGTTTAGTAATAAATGCTACTATAGTGTCCCTACAAAGAGGAAGAGACTGTGTCCATGTTCATCAAAGTGCCACCAGAAGAGGAATAGCATCTATTCATCTTAGAGATGAAATGAGCACCCACAAAAACAGGTATACCCTTCAAACTTCCAGTATCCAAATCAACTTGAAAATATTGGGTACCAAATTGGGATCCAATTGCAACCCAACTGGGTACCTGATGCCTGGAATATCTGGGAATGTCAACTTACAGTCCGGGAATGTCAGCTTCTGCTACTGATTTTATGGTTTTCCATCCTGATTTTTTCAGTTTTCCATCCTGATTTACCAATAAGTAACTGGGAAAAAATGGTACTGGATATTACTGATTTGGGGGGTATCCTGGTACCCAATCAGTGATTGGGTAGCCTGTCAAATAGCCAACACGATACTTGAAAATGTAGCAAATAAATTACCCATTTCAGCTCTAATTTATCTGCATGGGTCTGAGGAACAGCCTGTGTATTTCCCTCTTTTCCAGTCATTTACACCATAATGCTACTTTATAACTAAATTGACTTCAGTTGAGTTACTGATTTGCATCAGAATAAGCAGATCAGACTCTAAATTAATAGTAAATTAGTTGTTTTCATGAAGTGTCTTGTCCAAAACCTTGCTGAGGTTAATGGGATTCTTGGACTTTCTGTGCTTTGGATCAGGCTTTGAGAGAAAAGGCAATGTTAAAAAGTGCTTTATCAGAGACCCAGCTGCAAGGGTTCCCAACTGGCCCTGCCTGATCCTCAGACGTGTCAGCATGAATATCTTCTTGCACTTGTCAGCACAATTGGTTGACTTCTGAATTGCTAATATCGCAGTCGACTGTTCAATTGAAAACACACTCCGTGCTGGTTAGTTACGTGTCTTAATTACACAAGTTGCCATACAAATTTGTGAATTTCACATTTGACGTTAATTGCCGCAGTGTGCTCATTCCACATACAATTTATTGGCGCAATCATTCGCTGAAGCAGTTACTGAATAATTTGGAATAATGAAGAAATGCAAGAATCTCTCTGTCTTTCCACCAACAACTTGCAAACCGAGAAAAAGGCCACAATTCCACTGAATAAATGATTTGTTGATGCAACAAATTATTCAGTAGGCCCTACTGAGAAAAAACCAACTACCCATTGTTGTTGTTCATCTGGCAGGGTAAGTAAAGCAAGCCTTTCGAGGGATGTTAAAAACCAGACCCATTCCATGAAGCATTGGTTTCTGATTGAACACAGGATATCAGTGTGCTGTAGGAAGGCACAAGAAAAGAACAGGCTTTAAAGTGGGGATAAGAAGAGCAAGAGGAACAGGAAGTAGGAGCCTCATGCAAAAGGAGAGAGATAAGAGAGCCAAGCTTCAGAGAGGGGCATGGCATAGCATTTTGACCTAGGAGGCTCAGAAAATCTGAATGAGAGGTAGGTTGGGTTGTACTATGCAGAGCCATGGAAATGAAGATAGGAAGATCTTGAATCTTAGCAAGTGGGAGAGAAGAGTCCAGTGGAGGGATTTGAGTTGATTGTCTCCACAGCAGAAGATAATGAATGATATGCACTTGGCAGGAAAAACAAGAGCGAGAAAGCAGGTGATACTGTCCATAGATTCATTTTGCGTTTCCCTCAAGGAGCTGCATGTTAGGCATGAAATAGTGGCCGCAGGACACAAAGTCAATTAACATTACGTTCGACCAAACAGGCCACTTTTCACAAGAGTGAAAATAGATGGTGTGAACCCGACACAGATCAATTTAAATCTGGGGAGAATAAATGGCCGAGGCTGTTGGCCTAGGGATACCATTTTGTGCTGCTGCACAGTCTAAGGCTTAGACTTAGCAAAAACAGCTCATTGTGCTTGTAATAATCCGAGGATGCCTCATATGACTGTCTGTCTACCTGTCTTAAGCATGCATGCCATGTTCATCACCGTATCTGCATTTCTAGCTATATAAATGCAGAATTATCTCCTCCTAACTGAACTGTTCTCTCCTCCTCCTGGGTATATATAGTGTCAGCTTTCCCGCTCTTTTTCCTGACTGAGGGGGTTACGGGTTGTCTGTTGCAAAGAGTCTCTAGAGGTCTGTGTGTTAGGCCAACATTAGCAGTCATGTGAATAGCTACCCTTCCAGACTAGCGCAATGTCCCTGACTTAAAGGTCAGTGGCTGGGATGGGCTTAAGGAGCTTCAGAGGAAGAATGGGGGACCACCCACATGGGTTAACATTGTCAGCATTTTTTTAAAATAAGATTTTTGGAGTGATTGCAGTCTTGACCAAGACGTAAGGGATGAATTGGAGAATCAGCCATAGGAGTCAGGTATGAAAAAACCCTGTTATCTTCTCCAGCATATCTCCTTGGGGTGTGACTGGAGAGTGGGGGAGTAGCACAAGAAAGATTGGTTAAGCTGATGTATATTCATTTATTCAGATTTATTCCCCACTCTTTAGGATGGCTTACAACATATAAAAATATTCAATAACATCTCAAACATCCCCTCTACCGCCCCTCAACCATTTCCTGAACCCCCTACACCCAATCCCACTCTGTCTCTGCTGCCAAAGGCCTGGTCGAACAGAAAAGTGAAAAGAGTGTTATAAGGAAAAGTAGAATTCATTTTGGTCTCCCTATAGTTTTATTTATTTATTTATTTGTTTTGTTTGTTTCACATAATTTGCTATCCGGCACCCTCCTGCTATTAGTAGCTTGGGACGGCTCACAGTATATCATTTAAAAACTACAACTACGATAGAAATATAAAATACAAATATAAAACCAGCAATTTAAATAAACATAAAGATGGAGCTAACCCCCCACCCCCCAATCACCCATCTCTCTCACAAAAAGCCTGATGGAACAACCAGGTCTTACATTGTTGTCGAAAGGCGGGAAAGTCCGGGGCCAAATGGACTACCTCCAGGAGGGAGTTCCACAGCCTTGGTGCGGCAACCAAGAACACCCTCCTCATTGTTGCCCCTTGAGAAGGGCGCTCCCAGATGACTGCAGGGACCGATCCAGGGCCCAGGGACTGAGGCAGCAGTGCAGGTAGGTGGGGCCCAGGCTGTAGAGGGCTTTATAGGTCAAAACCAACACCTTGAATTGGGCCCAGAAGACTATAGGCAGCCAGCGCATTGTGAGCACTGGTGTAATGTGCTCACAACGACCTGTCCCCATAAAGAGATGGGCCACCACATTCTGTGCAAGATGCAGCCTCCGAACTGTCACCAAGGGTAACCCCACATAGAGCGCATTGCAGTAGTCCAGTCTTGAGGTGATGAAAGCATGGATGAGAGTGGCCAGTTCGGAGTTCAGAAAGTACGGCCAAAGCCGCTGCACCAGATGTAATTGGTGGAACATGCTCCTCACAACAGCCGCCACCTGAACATCCAGGCAGAGCTGCAAGTCGAGGAACACCCTCAGACTATGAACCTGAGGAACCAATGGGGGGGTGAACTCCATCAATGATGGGGGTCACCATTCCCTCAGCCCCTCCCACCAACATCACCTCTGTCTTGTTAGGATTCAGCTTCAGAGTTGTACTGCTCCTTTGAGGCTGATAGGAATCTGGTGTGTTTTTGTTGGGAAGACTAGCACAGGTGAATGTGTGAATGCAGTCTACAATAACTGAGAGGAACTGCAGCACTGTCTGCTAAGTTCTAGGCTAGTACCATACCCAAGGGACCAATGAGGCATTTTCTTGTCAGATCTCATTGTGGTTACTGCCCCAAACATTTTCTTGTTCTGATGGCTTTTGCGTCTGTGTGTCAATTGACAGTACACAGAGCAGGAAAAAAGCACAAGGCTTACAGGAAGGCAATGCATGCACACCTTGTTAGAAAGAAGCACAAGGCTTACAGGAAGGCAATGCGTGCACACCTTGTTAGAAAGAAGCACAAGGCTTACAGAAAGGCAATGCGTGCACACCTTGTTAGAAAGGCTGACCGCAGCCCAGCTGAGACAGATAACCAGACACAGGACACCTGACGTCTGCCTAGAACAACACACAGCAGCTGTTTATCAGGCAGCACTCAGCTTTCACCAGGAGGAGGTAAATAGATTTATGCAGATGAACTTCCCATGTGCCCTTGCAGCGGCCCTTTTGGTGGCGGCCTTATTAGTCATGAGTTACAGCGGAAAGGAGCTAGCGAAGAACTGATCAATGGTTAGCAGAACGAGAATCAAGGCCTCCCCTCCTAGCCCAGGTGGTTCTGATGCTGTATCTCTCTGCTTCAGATTGCAGCTTACGTAGCAGTATTGGAGCAGACCTGTACATGTGCATGCTGTATGTGGAAGAACAATGCAAATTCCACAATGTCACTCTTGCAGATTTTAAAAACTTTTTTTCATCATTAATGCTGCTCCATGGGGGGGGGGGGGAGGATTAAAATAGTTTTTACCCATTTTACCACAATGGGTATGCATCAGTACAAAAAAATCCCTCCTGATCTCGAAAATGGGAGGCGCTAGGAGCAGGACCAAGGAACAAAATTTATTCCTTTTTTTATTAGTATGTTCTGTGTGGCCACCCATTTTCACCCTTCTTATTAATTAATAATGCTTGATTTCACACATACAACAAGCCCACCAACCTATCTGTGGGCGATACCAGACACAATGATAAACATGTTGCAAAACAATAACATGTTGAATTTGGTGACTTGTCATGATCACATAGTTGGCTATACACAAACGTTACCGTATCAGCCTCTTGGACCAACTACCTGATAGTCTCCTCTTACCAGTCTTGTGACCCCTTCTGCACTTCTTTCCACCTCCCTGGCTTGTGGCTGCTTGCTCCCACTACGGCTATACATTGCTGCCTTCCCAACACCCCATAAAACGCTGGCTTAGCTATTAGTGCAGGTCAGATTCGCAAGTAATTTTCCCTCCTCCATACCCCTAACCATTTCCTTTGTCATTCTAACAAAATGCAATGCAGTCGACTAGCCCATCTCAACTCCCTTTCTAATAGCAGCAACACCAAGGACTAAATCTGCTCACAAATGTTTAATTGTAACTTTATTTGGCAAATACTTTCTTGCAAAAGTCTATGCATGGCTTGCTTTTGTACCTTCTCTCAGCTAACCGGGGCCCTAAAATGGGGCACTGTACGTATCTAGATGATAGACAGGGTAGGAAACTCATGTTGTCCTCACTCATGACTTTTCAGGAACTAAGCCATGTTGAATCTGTGGTTGGTCATGTAATCAGCATTTGCAAACCTAACAGGGAGCTTTGTGTTAACGGGTGAAAGGAGTATTTGGCATTATGTCTGGTAATGCTCTGTTATATCGCACCCTGTAAAACAGTGTCCTGGATCTGCCATATGTTTCCTCTAACCCTCATAGAGCTGAAATGAATACCGCAAAAACGGGTATTACTCACTGAAATTGTAGTACTCGATCTGACCTGGTAACATCAGGTACAAAATACTCAATTAGTGCCCGGCAGGCTATTCAATATACTGATTTACCCTTTTTTCATCCTGATTTTCTGAGTTTCAGTACTAGTTTTTCAAATTTCCATCCCAATTCCTGTACCAATTTACTGTTTAGCTGATCGGTAAAATGGGTAACTCGGTAAACCGGTAACAGTGATGCCTGGTATTTTTAGGTAATCGGGGGCCTGATCGGTACTCAGGTAGCCAACTGGGCACCCGACACATATTTTGAAAATATGGGTATTACCTGCAGATGATAAATGAGCTAACCGTTTTGGTTCTATTCAGCCTGCATTGCACTTCATACCTAGCTTTAGCCTGTTCATTGACTTCAGATAGGTCGTGAAGCCAACAGCCTCAGAGATTGTTGCAGATATCCAGACCACCAACCCAAACCTGAATATCTTTACAATGGGGCAGATTTCAAATCTGAACAAAGAAATACAAACCCTGATCTTTCCTAAATGGCCTGCTAGGTCATATCCCATTACAGAGACAGTGAAGGTCAGAGTTGTGAATCAGGTTTGCTTCAGTTTCATCAATCACCCCTGGAATGGCGTAACTCAGCTTAATCCCCGCTGTCCTACAAACCTTTTCATCCCATGGAGCCTCTGCGATGCCCTGTGTTCTACCCTCTCCAGTTGAACTCTTTTAATTTCAAACAAGATGACCAGGCCTGGATGCTGCTAGACTCCCAACTGGGCATGGGGAGAGGATCTAATTGATAAAGTTGATAGTACCGGGTTCTCTGAATTCTCTTGCCACCAGACCACTTTCTATTTAATATCTGTGCTACTACTGGGAAGTGGACGGGGAATTGAAATGAGGGGTCTCCACTTAGTCTCACGGACATGCATTAAGGAACTGATTCCCTGTCCTGGGAACATTCCTATTGACTTGATTAGGCTATAGATCAGTCCCTAAATACTTAGTTTCTTCTCTCGTGCATTAATGAATTTTGGTGTTAATGAGACTTCGACTAGATTAGAGCTATTATTTCTAACCATCTGCATCATGTTTCACACGGAGCCAAGGTGGGGAACCCCCAGTCTGTGGTCCAGACTTGATCTGTGGCATGTTTGTCCTTTTTCCAATTCTCTGGATCTATCCCATGAATTATTATTATTATTATTAACAAACATTTATATAGCGCCAGCAGTGTACCTGGCACTTTACAAAGTAATAAAATAGACACGGTCCCTGCCCCTAGGGCTTACAATCTGAGAGACAGGAGCTGGGGAAGAGACTTAGGAAGGGGAACAGAGGGAGAGACAAGGGGTCTAACATTCATGAAGATGCGAGGTCTCAAGTGCACGTGCTTGGCTTGGTTACAATGAGAATGACAGCAGGCAGGTCCATGTTGCAAGGAAAAGGGTAAAGAGATCGTAGGTATAGGAATAGTGGCTCAGCAGGATAAAGAGTCAGACAGAGCAGAGCGAAAGAGGTGAGTTTTAAGGAGAGCTTTGAAGGTATGAAGGGAGGGTGCAAGGCGGATGTGGACAGGGAGGGAGTTCCAGGCATGGGGGGCAGCAAGTGAGAAGGGACGAAGGCACTTAGGGGAGCAGGGAAGGCGTGGAAGGGTGAGAGAAGGGACAGAGGAGGAGCGAAGTGCACGGGCTGGAGTATGGAGGTTGATAAGTGCAGAGAGGTAGGGGGGAGAGAGGTTGTGAAGAGCTTTATAGCTGAAGACTAGGAGCTTGTGCAGGATTCGTTCAGGAAGGGGAAGCCAGTGAAGCGAAGAGAGGAGGGGCTGCACATGGTCGAAGCGACTGGCGAGGTAGATGACCCTGGCAGCAGAGTTTTGGACAGAGATGAGGGGAGAAATCTGGTACCTTCCCTCAAGCACTGAAAGAGGGAGCCCATGGAAAGGGAGCAGATATGAGGGCATGCTCTCAAGGATAAGGAATGGGTCCACGGCACAGGTCCATGATCAAACTAGGGCTGAAACGAGATATCAAGATTAATTGTTCATCCTGACAAACCGAGTACCGGGATATCTTCACCAAGTTCTTAGTGAGAAAAAAAAAAAAAATCGCCGTGCATCCACACGGCTGTCGGGCTGTTTTACACATGCACAATCCGTTGCCCGTAACCAAAATGGTGGTGGTGATTGAGATATAGATATATATTTTCTCACTGAGAACTTGTACCAGGACCGATCAGTATTCGACATAGCGAAAAATGCTTCTGAGCAGCAATTTAGCAGCTCATTTCACCCCTAATCTGAACCCTCCCATTTTGAGCACACCTTTAAAGCACCCCTACCTAAACTCCTATTGCGTCCACAGATCTTGTACTAATTTTCAAATTGCCTGGCAGAAGAGTAAATTTCCCCGTTCCTCAACATCATAGACACATGACATTTTAGATTAGAGGTAAAATAAGCAGCAGAATAACTACTCACATTTTTTTTTTCTCGATTTCAAGTAAATTGTAGTTGACCCTAATGGCAGTCATCAAAATGTTTGGCCAATCGATTTTTCTGGTTTTCCATTCATTTCACTAGAAACAAGGGAAATTAATGGTAAAAATGAGAAACTGCCAAATGAACTGAACAAAACAAATCAAGTTAACAAACCGAAAATGGGTATTCAATCAAGGATCAAACCGGTAGTGGTCATTACTCGGTTTGTTCATTTTGGATCGGATCATTTGTATTTAGTGGTTTTGTTTGTTTTGGTAGGTACTTGTTTCAGCTCTATTTCAGATTCTTCTTGCTGCCCCCATAGATGTTGGAACTAAGCTGGGGCAAGGGAGGATGCAGGGGAGAATCTACATGCAACTTGATGTCCTCAACTGTCATTTTAGATTTAATGCCAAAGTCATTTGTTAGCTGGCTACTGCCCTGTGCCTTAATGTTACTAATAATATTAATATTGGTAAGTAACCCTTTTATGCTTATTGAACAATTAATGAAAAGGTCAATGAGAATTCTCTATAGAGGCATCGTTCATTACAAGGCCCATTGCTTATGCAATCTTGCAGTATCACTCTTCCCAAACAAGCAAGAGGGCTAGACATGGCAGCTTTTAAACCAGCCCGTGAGCTTCTAATTAGCAGGCTTAATTGCATGAAAGCCATTAGGACGCTCCTCTTCCAATCCCTTGGCTTTTTGATAAGCTGAGCAGTGCCTGCATCGTCTTTCCCCTGATGAAGCTGGGGTGTATTGAATCGAGTCTTGGTAATACCGTTCATGCAATGGGTAACAGACTGTCGGTAACCTTTCCTCCTACTGCTGTTGCCGATGCTCCAGCTGTCTCAGCATGGCCAGCAAAAGTTTCTCTTGCAGTTCGCCTTGACCTTCTCATTAAATCAGCATGAAATGAAATGATGTCAGCAATTTGAAGAGGCCAGGAACAGAAAGGTGAAAAGGGGAAGGACACACAAACTATCTGCTCTTAGGAGAAAATAAGCCTAGGGTTAAGTTATAGTCCTCCAGGAAAGAGCCAGGAATTTGGCCTTCCCTCTGCTTATAGGGGCTGAGCTGTTGAGAGCTCCCTCTACAATGGTGCAGCTGACCCTGGTGAATGTGCTCCCTCTTGGCCCCCTTGTCGACGCACCCCCCAAAGAAGACGAGGACACCTTGAATGGGTTTAAATGGCTGCACTCTTTATTGAACCAAAAAAGGGGGAAGGGGTAACCCTCCCACTTCCCCCTTTTAACTGGTGTCCTATCTATCTCCTATCTCTAACTATTACCCATTCCACAGGAGGTTCCCTTCCCACACCCGGAACTAACTGGTCTACCTGTCGACCTCTTTAATATCTTCGGGTTAAGCCCGAGGGAATCCTCCTGTGCCCTAACTTCCCCAACTTTGTCAACCTACCCCAACCACTGGGTTTCCCCGGGCCGGAGCAGGTTGTTCGTATCAGCCCCTGAGGGCGGGGTTTAAACAACAACAAGGGTGAAGGCACCATAACCTACTGTTTGGTACATGGTCCTCCCAGCGGGTCCAGCCGCTCGCCTCTCACCTTTGGGCTGACTGTACAGTGGGCCGCACTGAGCAGCTATGTATGGCCTATGTCCATCCCTTAAGGATATGTTTCTATTCAATACTATGCTATCAGCTACAACGTTTAACGATTGGCCTGAACTCAGCCTACTGCAAGAGTGCGACAATTCAGCCTACCACCCGCGAAGACACATCCTTACCCCTTTTTACTAATCAGCAAATCGCTCCGGGAAAGGTGAAAAACCCCTCGCCTTTGCCAATTCGGCTCAGGGAAAATTCCTTTCCGGTCCTAAGTCGCGACCAGTGTTGACTCGGAGCGGTGCCATTTTTAGGGGTGGGTGGGTGGGTGCACTTCTTATTCCCCGCTCGCACCCAGCCGAATGAGGCGTGAAGCGGGGAATTCTCAAAATGGTGCCCGGGACTTGCGGCTCTCGCAAGAGTCCCGGGCACTTGCTTTCTTGTTGCCATGGCAACCACGGCTTCCCTCCCGCACGGCGGCCTCCCCGACCTCCTCGCCTCCTTTGTTCCCAGGAGGGAGGGGCGCCGCCAAACCCCTGCCGCTGTGAGCGCGGCGCGGCATTGGACACAATAGACAAAATCCAGGCTTTCTTTAAATCAGGGAAGTTTTGCTATGAACTTCAACTGAGCCTGGATTTTTCTCAGTGTGGTGATGACTATTCACCTCTTCCTTCCAATTCAGCATCGTTGGGGATAATAAATGAGTGCTTTAGTTGCAAGGCATTGTAGCTAGAGCTAAAAATGGGTGCTTAATTTAGTACCCACAGGTAATACCTGTCTTTTTTAGTACTGTGTCAATCACCCCCCAACCCAAAATGTGGTAATTTTCATTACCAGTTTATTAAAAAAAATCCAAATCAACATGGAAAACTGAAATATCAGGACCAGAAGTCAACATTCCAAGGACATTGGGTACCCAAATTTGGCACTAATCAGGTACTGATTAGTACCTAAATGTTTCAGGTCAGTTCAGGTACCATAAATTTGATGAGTAGACCTGTTTTTGTAGGTACTCATTTTTGCTCTAATTGGAGCAATGCTGTGCTGCTTGCTGGGTGGGATATAAAACTGAGGCTTGGAGCACTGGTGGTTACTAATGATTCTTTGGGGTAGGTTGTAAGTGGCTGGTCATTAGGGGCTGATGGGGCTAAGCCCCAAGAAATCAGTCAAAATAAAAATGAAGTTGTTCAGTGACCAACTTTTTTAGATGACTGAAACTGAGTTTCTTTTGCATTGTCTGTTGAATGCGAAAGAGAAATGTCTTTGCGCACACAATAAGCCCACCAACTGTTACCCCTCAGAGGTACACGCAAGCATGACCCCAGAGTAGGAGCCTCACCTCCCACCTCAGCTGGCAGAGATAATTTAATGCTTGTGTGGTTACAGGGGAGGTTATAGTGTGTTAGGTAATAGCTACCTCTAAACAAATGCTCATGTACAAGATCATAAATTGCTACAGGCAGACAGGAGAACTTTAGGGACTTAGTGCTGTATAAATATTTTTCTCTAGGACACTGGGGTCTGACCCTTACAGCTTCAGTTGAATATGACATCCTCATTCCCTCTTCATCATAAATCAGAGACTGCTCCTGTAGCCTTAACTCAAATGCAGTGTCACATTGAAATCCATGGGCTCAATTGTGTCCTGGAGTCCATAAACTTATATTGGGGATGAACCTGTGCCTTTGGGGATGCACTTATAAGTAGAGTCCCCAAAGAAACTCTAATAAGTTGGAGGAATAAGCTGTTGTATAGTGTTGGTAGAAGCTGTTTAGGAATAGCCTCTATAATGCTCAATAGTTTCTAGAGCTGGAATGGTTATTTGCACGATTATCTATAACAGTTGGTTTTCCAGCATCCAAACCACATTGAGAATTATTGGTTGGTTACGGAGCAGTAACTCTTTGTTTATTAACCATGGTTTAACCAAGTTGCTGCATTACTGTTTTATCATGTTGCACCATTTACTTACTGAGTTGCTGCATAGTGTTTTCCCATCCGTTCCATAGTTATTGGCTCGTTCTGTCTCCTCATAATTCCTTATCTGTTTAACCCAGATCTTGGTTTCATGTTTAACTCAGTTTGGGTAGTGCTCCTATAGAGTCTCAAGGAGGGGGTGCTACTGCAAAACAGAAATGATTGGCTTAAACAGACTAAACAAGGAATGGACAGAAACCTGCAAGTAAACCAGAAATGACAAAACACTGGAAAATGGTAAGATGGTTAAATGGTAAACTAGTTATTACACAGTAATGGCAAATTAGTATTTGGTGACCTGCTAACAGCAGCACAGTCAGTTAACTGCCATGGTGTGCAGTTGCTGATTGGTTAAACAATTAATTATCTGGAATTTTGGTTACTGACTTCAGCTACAGAACTGACAATCCATTTTAGGTCTAATGGTATCCTTATTCCTCATGATTCCCAGGAACATTTTCTTAATTTTAACTCACAGTAGGTCAGCCTTCCAGATTTCTCTTTGCATTTTTGGTTTGAAACTCTCAAAGTAAAGCTTTATTGAGACGTTTCATTTTCAAGTCTATCATGCATGGGCCGGTTTGCTCTAATATTTCCTGAGCCTAAACTAGCCTCTTGGCAAAGCTGATGTGAGATGGTAGCAAAACCTGATGCGTTTCAAGTACTTTCCTTGCAGATGTTCTGCATGGCTGTAAAGTTCCACCCTAGAGGTGGCTACATCCCAGCGGTGAGTGAAAAAGATCCAATCAGAGTATTTGTAAAGTGCTTTGGGATCCTTTATGGCATGCTAGAAATGTATCTCCTTGTTACATTAACCTCCAGTTTGTTCTCCCCTCCCTCCTACACCCACTCCCTGCAGATGTGCAACATATTAAGAGGAGAGACATCGTTCTGAAACGAGAGCTTGGAGAAGGTGCCTTCGGGAAGGTATTCCTAGCTTACTGCTACAACCTCAGTCCCACCAAGGACAAGATGCTGGTGGCAGTGAAGGTAAAGCTAAAGTGTGGGGGGTGGAGGTAGAGTGTAGCAGAGGCTGAACTGAAAAATGCAGATGGCTGCTACTGACAGGAAAGAGAGGCTGGGTAGAGGGAGTTTTCTCTGAAGCACTAGATAGTGGTAAATCCACTTAGTCACACAAAGGTTTTCAGTGCCTTGTTTCAAGGTCATCTATTCTCGTCAATACCAAAACCTCCTTTCCTGCCGTTTGTGGGCAGGAGGCATTGAGGAGAATCTGTGTCGCACTGGCCTGGAAGCTAAAGCCAGTGTGCAGCTACGAAAACAATGTGTGGATTTGGAATTCACCTTCTTCCTGCAAGGGACTGCGGACCTGTTCCTGCCACTTCTTCTTGCTCCTAGCAGAGATTTCTCTTTCACTGACACCTCAGTGAAAAATCATCAGAAACACCCAGCTTTCTGAGATGATCCACAAAGAACCATTTTCATCTGCAAGCAGCCCAGCAAAAGTCCTACCTGCTTGGCCAAGGGGGGACAACTTCAGGCAAAGGTCATCTTGGTAAGGCATTTTCTTTTTCAGCCAGTCACCCACATCCCTCAGAACATAGTCCTGACACTGTGTATGGGAGATTTTTTTCTGAGCAAATATGCTTTGCTGTTAAGGAAAGCAGTTACCCACAAAGCAGGTATACATGTTGAATTTCCAGTGCCCAAATTGACCCTACAATATTGTAATCATGTACCTCTCAGTACATGATTACAACCCAATTTGAATGTCGACTTCCGGCACCAATTTCTTTTTACTTTTTTGTCGATTTACTGACTTCAGACACATATTTATTGGTTTCCCATCCCAGAAAATGAACTTCTGGTTCCAGAAAGTCAATTTCCAATCCCAGGAAACAGACTTCCAATCCTGACTTTTTTTTTATTTCCATGACAATTTTTCTGTTTTATACCAAATAATTTTCCAATAATTGCAAAACTGGTAACAGTAATTGATAAGACTTATTGGGTTTTTTGGGGGTGGGAAGGGAGTATCTGGGTACCCATCAGTACGCCAATACAGTACCCAAAAATGTGGGTATCACTCGCAGTTACTAAATTAAGTACCTGTTTCAACCCTAATTTGTACGGGTGGGACACCGGGGAGAATACCGGATGTACCGGTATTGAATCACCCTGGTACCAGATTTACCGGTATCGGCATACCGGATTTTTAGCATTGCCCGCGATACCAGATTTTTTACATTGCGGCTATTGACTTCAATGGCCTCAATGTAAAAAATCTGGTATGCCGGTACAGGTAAATATCGGATTTATCGGATTAAGCCGATACACCCAAATACCGGCAATATCGGATCTCGGGAGAACCGGAATTCCCACCCCTACTAATTTGTCCAGGTGGAAAATATCTGATCCCTGGAGACATTTAGTTCCCAAAAGAGTTTCCTCTACATTTCATGGCAGGTTTCTAAGCTGAGATACAAAGACCTGGTTGGGCTAGAAATTTAGGTGTGAGCTATGCCTCAACCTGACTGTATTGGGTCTAAACTGAGCTTTGGTAACTGGGCGTGATGCAGACAGGGTCTTCCAAGCCTGTGCTCAAAATAACTAGATGACTGAGATCTTCACAGAGCATTGCAATGTGATGACACTGTATTAGGAGCAGGGCCATGGCAGAAAAATGATAAGACTAAAGCATCCTCTCCCACCCCTTTTCAACACGGCCCATCCTCTGCAGGACTCACTAGGAAGTCCAGCCCAGTTCGAGCCCAAATGGCTTGAGCAGACATAGTGTCTGCCACAGCTGAGGCCTGAGCCAGACCAGCTGGCTACAGTTAGCTGGTCCCAAATGTAAGAGGTGGAGACAAAGTAGCTCAGATGAGATCTTTTACTGGACCAACTTCTTTTGGTGGGAGTGCTTCTAAAAGATTGCATCCTCTCCCCAACAGAAGTTGGTTCAATAAAAGATCATCCAAACAACCTTGATTTCATTCAAAATGTTGATGTTTTCAATTTTGTGGACATTTCAAAACTGTTCCACAAAAATTCCAGTTTCATTGAAAGCCAGTTTTTCACCCAAATTCAATTTGTTTAGAAATGTTAAATGGCCTCTAGAATTCAAGGAGTCATGGGGAATTTTGAACCTAAGGCTGGCAGGGCTGTCGCATTGTTGACCCTTCCAACATGTGCTGCAGGTTCACAAATGACAAGTGTCGAAGTCTCTTGTTTTTCATCAAAAAAAGAAATCCGCATCTCCATCATCCTAGTTGCCCTTTGAGCCATGCTGCTACATTGGCTTAATGGTGGCCCAGAGCAAATAGTGCCACCTACTGGAACATCGGTGCTAGTTTGTAGAACAGCTGGGGGTTCCATACTGATCTCAGTTAAAATACAATCAATCGGACTCTGCTTGGTTTTGTGGGAACTGATAAAGACACACAGACAGCAGTGGTGTGCCTGCATTAAAATGGCAAAAAGCACTACACATACCCCAGTATCCAACAGGTTGGCTCTTACGGAAGTATTAATTAGAACTAAAATGAGAATCATTTTTTCTTGTGAAAATCTCATGATAATAGAGAATTGTTACTGAGATCTCAGGACAATCTTGGTAATGGTTTCTTGGTCAAGAATTGTTCTCGATTTACCATATACCGACTTACCGTGTACAAATTACTGTGTTCATCCTGGTAATGCACATGTGCAAAATGGCTACTGCAGCAGTTCTGTGCATGGACAGCCCTCTTCCAAGATGGCACTGGCAGCATTGCTGACATTTTTGAAAAGGGCATCCATTTTGCGCATGTACATTACCGGGATGATCACGACAAGTGACACGCAGTAAATCAGCATATAGTACACTGTAAATCACGGTAAACTGTTGTTGTTATTATTATTTATATAGCGCTTCCCTGCCATGGCACTCGGAGTGCTTTACACATGACACAACTTCCTCACAACAACCCTGTGAGGTAGGTTAGGCTGAGAGAATATTGTGACTAGCCCAAGGTCACCCAGTGAGTTTCTGGCTAAGGCAAAACTTGAAGTGGGGTCCTTTTCTACCTCCCAGTCCATATACTGTGCACTTAGCCATTACACCACACTGGCTCTAATGTGGTTATGCTGGTTATAATGGTAAATCAAGAAAATTCTTGACTGAGAATGTGTCAAACTGGTTTTTCTCAATTATTGCTTCTTGCTAAAAATGAGTTGAGAACCGTGATTCTTTGTGACAATTGGAAAAAAAAATAGATATCAAGTTTCATTCAGACCTAATATTTGTGGCACAGGGAGCTGGTTTCTTTAGCTATATATGGAATTAATTTCTTTTTAAAAAGCAATTCATCCCTATTGCTGCTTCTCCCTATCCTGATACGTGTGTGTAAATCAGGGATCCACGTTCACTGTGTTTTCTCCATTGGCAGCAATGGGGCAAATGCAGTGAACTCATGGTATAAATGTATCTTTCCCCCCATACCTTGCAGAAACAACAATGTATTTTAAAACAAAAACAAACAAACAAAAACCCCCTTAAAACTCATTGTCCCTTTGTCCCTTGAAATATTACATCCAAATATAGAAAAACAAAGGGCGATTGAGGGGGGAGCGGAAGACAGAGGGAAGCTTTTTTCCTCCTAAGGTGGAGCACCAATATTATGAAGATATTAAATGACTAAAAGTAATCGGGTGGTGAGATAAGGATGGATGCGTTACCGTCTGCACAGTGTAACAATCATCCATCTAAATATCTCTGGCCAGACTATCCCCAGAGGGGGGAGAGTTAAAATTAAATTATGCCATGTGCAGAATGGGGGTGGGGAGATGGAAGGGAAGGGTGAAATAGGCATTATTGGCTGAAAATCTTGAGGATCTGCTACAGAGATTCTCTACGGGAAGGTGCCACCCGGGTTACGGACAGCTAGAGGAGAGGAAAAGCTAGCTTGGGTGTAAGGGGTCCTGGCGCAGAAGGTGGAATGGAGCCCCCTCTCCCAGTGGCAGGGGATGCCACTGCACCAGGAATTGTGAGACCCAATGCAGTTACACCTCCTGTTCCTATCACAGCTGTGCCCTTGATCTGGAGCTGAAATTACTATTTTAAAAAGCCATGCAAATCTGTCAAATTTACCCTCCCCAAACTGAAAATGGCAGAGCAGATAATAACTTCTGTCCATTTTGGTTATCCATTGGGGGGAGGGGTTATTGTTTCTGGTACATCATTTTGGACTATTGTGCATGCTCAGCTGCTGAAAATGACCTAAGCCGAACAACCAAATACCTCCCAAAAAATCAGATGTGCAATTACCCACTTTGATTGTGGACATTATTCAGATATTCAGGGGCTTCCTCAAAACTCAAATACCTGAAAGTTATAAATCAGCTCCCCATTTCAGCTCTAGTTATTTTATGTTGGCTAGATGCTGGGCTACATGGGCCATTGGTCTGACCCAGTATGACACTTCTTATGTTCTTATTTCTTTGTCCAGCAAAACTGCAGTGGAGATGGATTTTGTTCCACTGTCTCATTCTCTAGAGCCTACGGGTAAATCAGATTTTTTACCCAGTTTCTGTCTCCAATGGAACTGGACATATCATTATGTCTGACTGGAATTGGACCAAAAGATCATTTGGTCCGAATTCTGATCGGACTGAATGAAATAAATCCCTTAGCCATGTTGTTGTATAGCAGCTGCTAATTTTCACAGGTGCATGCACAAAATTGTCCAATGGAAATTCACACCCTTTAATCTCAATTTGAATTCTGCCAGCCGTTCAATTTTGCAGGTAAAGTTTTGCCACTGAACTCAGAGAATCTCTTTCAGAGACTCAGGGTGATTTCAGAAGTTACGCATCTGACATTCACCCCGGCTGAACCACGGTCAAACACGGGCCACGTTTGACTGTGGTGCTCATCTGTTGGCTCGCCGCCAGATGTGCACCACAGTCAAACGTGGCCCGTGTTTGCATTCACCACACTTCTGGACCTCCGGATGCGAGGAGGTCAAGAAGTGTGATGAAAGGCCACCACAGCCGTGGTGAATGGAAAGTAACGTCTGGTTACTTACCGTTCACCGCGGTCAATGGGATTCACCCCTGCCCGTAGTTGCGCCAGCAGCCATATTGGCCGCTGCCGCTGCCTGTCAGAAGGGGGGAGGACCGCCGGGAACGCAGGGGGTGGGGCTGTGCGACAGCACACTGCACCTGTCTCTTATACACATCTAGATGTGTATAAGAGACAGACACTGCACTGCGTGGCCTCGCCTGCTCCGGGGGGATGGGGTGTGCCACTTTAGACGTTACAGCCGGGCGCTTTCACCACGGGTCGTGGTGTGGTTCAGACCATGGCTGGCGGCAATGGGGCGCACGTCTGTTGGCGTCCCTTCACCCCCGGCCGTGGTCCGAACCACCCCAGCCATAACGTCTGAAATCACCCTCAGTGGCTAAAAAGAGAGCTAGATTTTCACTGAAGATCTCAGCTCCTATCGAGACACGAAAGTAAGAGACAGATTAGGTATTTTTAGACAGCCTCAGGAGTGGCCATCGCTGGTCTGCTCTGGCTGAGGTGGGTTTACATGGAGACAGCTGCCGTTGTGGTCCACCACGCCTGTGCAGTCTCCTCCCCCACACCATAGAGCTGTGGGTGGATTGACAACCGCTCTAGGCTGCTGCCCACAGCTCTATGGTGGTTGCCAGGGCAACCCTTGGTGAGGAGCAGAGCTGCAGCGATCATCCACCCTTTAGACGGACCGCTGCTCTGTCCCCAACCGGTGCTCGGGGTTGGGGCGTCCCGCTCAGTTTGAGGTGCTCCTGGACATTCCGGACCACCACAAATGGAATGGGCCTGGAGCATCTGCTCTGCTTCTGCTCTGCCTCACTTCTGCGGGCCCCGCCTTTACACAGACGGAACACCCAGGGGTGAGGCAGGGCAGAGGTGAAGCAGGTGTCCATCTTAAAGACACCCAATGTCTCAAGGGCTGAACATTCTGGGCAAAATTATTTACTTGATTGATTTATTTAAAGTTGTAACCTGTCCATGTTCTGTGCCTCCCACCTCCGGAATGTAACCGTGTGGGTACAGTGCTGTCTGAGCACAGGGCAACAGCCAGACCTGAAGTTTATTATTCCTGGTCATTATTCACCTGAAGTCTTCGTGTGGGTAACAGTATAATAAAAACATATAAGAATGAAGAGTTCCTTCCAAACTTGGGTACTTCTCCAAAGCGATCAAGAATGGCTGCTTTTGGAGAGTCAGGATGCTGGGCTCAATGGACCATTGGTCTGACTGACCCAGTATGGCACTTGTGGCATGGTCCATTGAGTTCAGTGGCAAAACTTTACCTGCAAAACTTTTCCACTTGTGCCATACCGGGTCAGACCGATAGTCCATTGAGCCCAGCATCCTGTCGTAGCCATTCTCGATCACTTTGGAGAAATAGCCAAGTTTGGAGGAAACTCTTTATTCTTATATGTTTTTATTATACTGTTACCCACCCTAAAACTTCCAGTGAATAATGTCCATGAACATAATAAACTTCAGGTCTGGCTGGCACTGTACCCAGACGGTTACATTCTGGAGGTGGGACATTGCAAAGGCATAACAGTATAACACAGCCACCTGTGCAACTTTGTTTTAGCAGCCCAGCGTGTACAGCTCTCACCAACCACCTTACCAAAAACAGCTGGAATGTGAACACAAGTCCTCTTAGCAACCCTCCCATTCCAAATCCCCCGACACACGGCTGGCTCACCCCCTCTACTATAGACTACAGCAAGCCAGAGCGCTCTATATGCTTGAGACATTTTCAGTAAGGATACAGATTTCGGTATCAATCTCTCAGGTTATAAACAGCAGGGAATAAAAACACAATTTTAAGAAATATGAGGAGAGACTTTGACAGTGTCTCGCTTTTTTTATTTTTTTTCCGAGGCACTTTGAAAAATCCAAACAGTAACTGCACAGCCAAGCAAATCCATCTTCAGAATAAAGGAGGTATAGTCAGCTCTTTCAAAATAAAAGACAGTCTGGCTCAGGAGTTTAGTAATAATGAGATAGAGAGCCTTTCACCCTGAGGTTGCCAGTTCAAATCCTGCCCAGGTTGGTAATAACGGGAAGCTATTACCCTTTAAGGACTGTGTGCTGTTCCCTGTGAAATGAAGGAAATCTTACTGTAGTAAAGACATGGGCTGGTATCCACACAGAAGGAAATACCAGCACTTCCTGGATTCTTTGTGCCTAGTCTCAGCAGAAATGAATGGACCGTGGAGATAAACTTCCCTCCAAATGTGTTTTTTGTATGTGTGTTTTTAAAGCCGCTTCCACCTTATGCTGGAGGCATATTTTCAGGAAATGAACATCCTTGTGAGGAGAATATTGCCCAGCCCACTTTGTTGTGTGGAATAGCTAGCATGAGGGAAACTGTTTGTCCTCATGGGTCACAGGAGAGTAAGTCAGGCTGTGCCCTTTCAAGTAGCTGTGTCAAAGGTTCTATGGTTTTGTTTGAGGGAAGGTAAGTTCTAGTGTGGAACATTCTTGGACCTCTTCTTGAATTCAAGCCAAAACTAGTTCAGGGTTGTGTTTGGACCAGATGAAACCTGCTTCTAAAGCTGCCCCAGAGATTTCCAGAATCTTCTCTCTCTCTCTCTCTCTCTCTCTCTTGTCGGGGACTAATGTTCTTTGGGGTCAATCCCAAGCCTGCATGCCACTATGGGGACTATGGGCATGCAGAAACACCCGTACATAAGGGGATTTCAGATCAGCCTTATTGTCTCCCCTCACGCCTCTCATTTGCCCCTTCCAGTTTTCACCAGGTAATCCGCTCCCATCTCCCCTCATATTCTCCCCCTTTATTTTCTTAGTTTGTAAAAACTGCAACACAAGTAGGGCAGAAAGCAGGCATGTAGCACTGGCACAGTGGGGGCCACTGTGCCAATGCTACATGCCTGCTTTCTGCCCTACTTGTGTTGCGTAAGGCAGGTTGCTTGATGCAGAGATTGGAGATTCAAGTCTGGACTCCAGAGTCTTATTCCCTGATCGGCCACAGAATGACCTTGAATAAAACACTGTACCCCAGCTTCTTCATCAGTGACACAGGGCTAAGAAGATGGCTCTGTGTCACAATGAGGATCCTTCGTATTGTAATGTGCTTTGAGCTGTGTGGATAATGGGAAAAGTCTTAGTAACACTCTGTAAAACACTTGGCTTAGCTAGAAAGTCTAGGCCATGACACTGAAACTCACACTCCTGCATTCCCTCCTCTCTCAGGCTCTGAAGGATCCAACTTTGGCTGCCCGCAAAGACTTCCAGAGGGAGGCCGAGCTGCTCACCAACTTACAGCACGAGCACATTGTCAAGTTCTATGGTGTCTGTGGTGATGGAGACCCCCTCATCATGGTCTTTGAATACATGAAGCATGGGGACCTGAATAAATTTCTAAGGTAAGTCTGAGCCTGCCACTGGACCACAGAGAGTGAGCGTCTGGATGCTTTGCAGCCTACGCAAGATGACTTATTCCCGGTTCAACTTGCAGAAAACACGCATCCACGTTACAAAACTGCCACCTCTGCTTGGCACTAACTGTCTACCTTTGTTCGCAATCTCAGCAGAGATTAAGGATGCAGGGGACCAGAGAAAATGACTTTCGTTCTTATCCCTAAAGGGTAGGTTTAAGAGAGGAATGTGAGGGCTTCAGTCAATTGGGTTGTCAAACCCGCTGCAGTTCAACAACTGTGAAATTTCTGGGGCAATAAATGCAAGGACAAAAAAGACTCCTTGGGCATTTTCTCAGCTTTGGAAGAAAGGAAAAAACCAACCAATCAACCAGCCAAAAGGAGCAAACCCATTAAATCTGAACTAGGGCTGAATGCAAATTCTTTGCCCAGTTCTGATTCCATCAGAACCGGGCATTTTGTTTAGTCTGAATGAAAATTGGAATGAATAGTCAGTGTGATCATTTGTTCCAATTTCCAGTAGGACTGAACAAAATATTACAGCCATTCTGCAAATGTGCAAATGGCTGGGATTATTAATAATAATAATAATAATAATAATTTCTACTGGGATTCTGATCAGAAAGGATATTGGTCAAATGTTCCATTTTAGCAAACATTTCCACAAAAATGGAACCGTTCTGAACCACCCCTAATCTGAAGGATCTGATCCAAAATGAACAAACTGAGTAGTGAACACTACTTGCATGACCACCCATTTTAATCTTTTTTGGGTCATTTCATTAGGTTGTGGGTTTTTTTGTTGTTCATTTCTTTTGACCATGTTCAGTTTTTGTGCCACCCATTTTCATCGTTCCTGGTGAAAACAACCGAAAACAAATGTAATGAATGAAGAGAATGAACCAAACACCCCAAAATTATGAAAAATCAGTTGCTCAAACGTTGCTTGAATGTTTCTAAGGTCGACTACACCCTTCTTGAAATTGCCAAAACAAAAAACAAAAAACCAACAACGACCCACGAACATTTATTTTTCTACCTGTTTCAGCTCTGGAAAGGAGGGAAGGAGATTTCTACTCTGCTTAGCATTCCCACCTTGGAATCCCAGATTCACCCAAGCTGCTGGTCCAAGAGAGGCTTTAATTTCAGGGTTTCCAAGCTGTTTATCACTGGGAGATGTTACGAGATCCACAATCCGATCCTTAGTGGAGCTGTGCCAGTACAAGACCCATTTATGTCAATAGGGTTTGGGCCAATGGAGCACTTTGGAGATTATTTTTTTATTGGGATCTATAGCCCACCCTATTCCTTCAGGTGGGTTACAGCATATAAAAGATAGAATAGACACACCAGAAATATAAAATAAATAAAATCCAATATAAATTATAAAAACTCGTAACCCCCCCATACCCCCACACCCAACCCTATCCCCCTCAATGAAACACCCTAGTTAAATAGGAAGGTCTTATGCTGCCTATGGAAAATGCTCAGACTTGGGCTTCGATGAATTTCCAGGGGAACTGCTATATTTCCAGATCCAATTGTTAGCACCAGTGCTACTGTGAGAAGTTTTTGTAGGTTCTTCCAAATTTGAGGGCCATTCCTTGAGCCTTAAGACTGGATTTTCACTCATTCAGTATGACATGGATTCGTGATGGCGGCACAAGCCCGTTATTCCCAATCCTAGAGGAAACTGGTCCTGCCGTTGGTGACTGGCATTGGTGTCCCGGTTATCTCCGCTTCCTTGAGAGTAACATGGATTAGAATCGCACCCTACCATTTGATGAGCATTCCATCATCAGGACATAACACCTAAAGCTGAAATAGGAAGCTGACAAAAATACATAAACACATCAAATTTGTGTTGCCTAAACTACCTAGTATGGTTTGGTTACCACAAAGTCCTTGCCTAACACTACTTTAGTTTTCACCTGGGGGAGAGGGTACGCAGTGGTGGTGGTGATCTGCAGTGGAGAGAAGGGGCGTGATGGGAGTGATGTGACACCGGCACTGTGGTGATCCAGGGCTCAGAGGCCTATGTCCAGATCCTCATGCTTCTGGAGCTGACCTGCAGGTAGTAAATCAACTACCTGATTCAACTCCCTTCCCCCAGAGGTTCAGTTGAGTCCAAGCCTGAGCACCTTCCGGAGGCAGTGACTATTTTCAGACGTGATGGGGCCTGTATTGGCCCTGTCACAGAATCACTCTTTGATCCCCTGCCGGGATCAAACCGGCACGTCCAACAGATGTGCCGGCAGATCCCGGTGGGGAATCAGGGAGGGGGTGGGGCCATGTGGCACAACGTGAGGCCGCACGGCCCCCCCCCCACACGCTCTGTCGCCGCCTGCCCTCTTGAGAGACAGGTGGGTGCTGCGGCCAATGCGGCCGCAGCGCCCGCCCACAACGACCATGACCCGGAATCCCGCCGCTGATTCCGGGCCGTGGTAGGCGGCCAGATGATACGATCCCCTTGGTCACGGGGGAGAATCGCATTCACCATGCGATCGGGGCCAGTCCCGCCGGGACCTCCGATCACGTGGTGAATGTGATTCCCCCCCGTGATTTACAGGGGTGAACATCTGGGGGGAACTTCCGTTCCCCCCCATCAAACATTGCGATCCAGCTTCCTTCGACCAGGTTCAATCTAAATTCCTCCGTGCCATCATTGGGGTGCATGGGGGAAACTCCGAATGCAGCAGTAAGGCTGGAATTTGGCCAGTGTTGATGGGCATTTAGGGCATGGAGGGCGGCACACAAGCTATGGCTGAGGGTTTGTAATCCTGGGTCTACGGGCCTGCTCACACTTTTGGGAAAGGATCCCTTTAGAAGTCGTTGGATGGTTAGAGTTGAGGCCCATCTAATGGCACTGGGTTTTTCTAGGGGCTACCTCCAGGGGAGGGCGGGGTAGAGGGCCTCAAGTGAGGTATTAAGTAGATGGCAGGATATCAACCAACAGGAAGAAAGGGCTAGGATAAACCAGACTGGTCATCTTTGTTCCTACCTGACGGTGGCCCCAGCCACCGATACTATGACTCCACACCTTTCTTCCCTTACATCTCGGGGGGCTAAAAGGCTTTTCCTGGCGTCTTGTTTCAACGCCCTGCCCTCTAAAATTCTTGAGGGGTGATTTAGCGGGGTGCCATATGCCCAGAGACTTTGTCCCTATGAGCAACTTGAAGTTGAGATGACATCTCACATTCTTTTTAGTTGTCGACTTTATGATAAACTTAGGCATGAACTCCTTGGTGAATTTATTCTGGCCTTTCCCAGTAGATCACACAAGGCTCTGTTGACCATGGCTCTAGCTTATAAAGAGGAGGGGATTACTGATCAAGTTAGTTTTTTATTACGGGCATTTGCCCTACGTCAATTATTTCTTGAGTTTAAGTTAGCAATGGATCCATACATTTTAATTTAAATTTAATACCTTCCTTTCTGTGTAAGGAAGGGGAGAATTTGTATTGCTAAGACTTTCTATGTGTTTTGTGTGTATATGTCTTGTTTGTATTGTTTTGGCTATGACCTCTGGTCACGCCTAATAAAGCTTACTTTGACTTTGACTTTGACGTTACGGTCCCTTGCTCACCATGTGGGTATTCAGTGTGGTTGTGCGTGGGATCGTAACGTCTGAAAATACCCAGTGTAAGAGCTTTCTCTTCATAAAGGCATTTGGTGGGCAGGGATAGGAGATGAGGGTTTGCTGGGCGGTTTGGGGTAGGGTTGTGAGGGGGATTGGAGTTGGGTATAGGGGAGGTGGTATTGGGTGTTTTCTGGGAAGGCTGTGGGATGGTTGCGGGTTTGGGGGTGGGTTGTATTCTGTTTTTATGGACTTTTATGTTTTATATATGTTTTATATATTCCCTTGAGCTGTTGGGGAAGAGCAGGATACAAATTTAAATAAATAATACTCTAATGGTCTCTCTCACACCAAATTTCTAAGTGGCATGGCAGAGCAGGCAGCGAGTATGTGAGGATAGATTTGATACTGTTCTCCTGTGATGCAGACATCAAGCACTGAAACCTGTGCTGTGAGTCGAATGGCGCTTACCTCTTGAAATAATTACTAGTTTTACCTCCTAGTATTTAGAAATTAGACCCTTGATATTTTTCTGTTTTGACTGTTGAGTGTGAGCATAATTGCGTTAGGAGTCAGGAGATGAATGCATCAGCATCGGAGCTGGGTCTCTGATGCTCACCAAGATGATTATTCCGCTATTCCAACTGGTGCTTGATCAGGAAAAAAATAAATCTCTCTCCACTACTTTGTTTATCTAACAGGCAGCTAGCGTGCCAGAGTTTGGGAGGGGTTCAAAGGATCAGCCTTAATATTATGGGTTCCAAAAGGGATCGGATAGTTTCTTAGAGAATAGGTCCATAGATGACTATTAGTCAAGTTGGACAAGGTTGGGACCTTTGACTGTTGGGGATTGGAAGAGAATACAAGAAATAGATCACTTCATTATGACCTACAGCATTTCTCTGAAGCCACCAAAACTGCCACAGTCAGAGACAAGATGGTGAGCTACATGGACAATGGGTTCCTATTTTTACCTGAAAAAATGAGCGAACCTGTTGAATTTTCCCCATCTAGATTTGCAAATGAAGGATTGTGTAATAACGAATATCCGCTTCTACTCTGGATATCAACTTTAGTTACTTTGGTTTATATATTTTTTACCTTTTTGCTTTTTGGGACAGGATATTTTAGTATTTTGGTCATTTGGACATTTTAGTGGTATCTTTTCAGCAATATTAGCACGATTGTGCATGTACAATTGCCAGAAACGGCATCACTTATACGCCAAAATGATCAAAACCTTCCAAAAACCAACCAACCTCCAACCCCCAAATCAAAATAGAATACCTGGAAAAATGGATATGCACGTACCCATTTTGGTTGCAGATGGTCAGGGCTAATTTTAACGCACACACACCACCTGCGGCTTACGCACATGCTCACATGTTCATGTACACGTATGCATATTGCATGTGGCTTACGTGCAGCTCACGGGCATGTCATAGCCCCCACAGTGGTGACGGGGGTGCATGAGGTGCATGTGCTGCATGCATGGCATGTAGGGTTGCCATACCTCTCCTTTAATCCTGGCAGCTTATGAAAAATACATGGTGCAGGGCTGCATTGGTTCCAATTCATATGATACCCCTACATGGCAACCCTGTCCCTAACGGCTGCCAGGATTAAAAGGGAGGGATGACAACCCTATGTTGCCGCCCTATCCCTAACAGCATGTGCACCCATCACAGGGTTTAAGATTGGAAACAGGAGGCTACCCAAAAACATTAAAAATGCCAAAGTTAAAAAGCCACAAAACCACGGTCTGATTTAGCTTTAGTGTAAATGAACAAATAACCCCTTAATTGGGGTTATTTCACTTGCATAACTTTGTTTATTTGGGAGTTTCAAAGTATTTCAGTTGTAGTGTTATTCAGTAACGTCATTTTGGTAGCGTCTGTAATTTTTGAGGCTGGGGGCAGGTCCAGACACATCAGAAGAAAGCTTGTGTCTGCGGGTGGGTGGGGAAGGGCCTGCCCAGCTGTAGAACTCAGGTGGGCCTGCAGGACTCCCCATCTCCCTGCCGTGTTGTGAGTAAATCCTGCTCTTATCCAGCCTCTGGTGATGCTTCTACCCTGGTCTTCCCCCCGTCCCCCCAACATACCCTGCCTCTACGTCTCATCCCACACATGCTCCCCTATCCACCTTATGTCCCTTCAGATCCATACCCTGGCCTCCCTGCATTCCCATCCTTCCTGGAAAGGGTTAGGAATTATTTTAGGACAAAAACCAAAATTCCACACCAGTTGTGATTGTGATGGAACCCGGGTTTTTCCGATCATACCAATCAGAATTAAAATTGGATGCTGTTCCAATCAGAGTGATCAAAATGGATCTCAGCGATTTGTGCATGCACAAAATGGCCGCTGCCCTACACTGAAGCAGCAGCTGCCATTTTGGTGTTGGGCAGCAGCCATTTTGCGCATGTACAAGTCATTCAATCCAAATTCTAATCAAAAATGTATTTCAATTGGAATTCCAGCTGAAATGCCAGACAGCCATTCCAGTTTCACAGAACTTTCCGCCAAAGTGGAATGGCTGTTTCAAACCAGACATAGGTCATTTCCATCTCCTGCACCAAGGACCATTTGGAGGTGGCTACACTGCTACCTCTCGCAAAATGTGATGTAGCAGAGCGTGCAGCAGTGTTCCTCTATCCCTCTGTTCAGGCCTCTGTCCCACAGTGTGGCTGCTAAAATGTGCTCGGCCTGCACTGAACCGCTGACAGTTTGTTCTCAGAGGACAGAGGGGGTGAGCTTTTAGGAGACAATCAAATGAACTTGCCCCAGTTTAATGGCACCTTTCAATAGAAATTGAAAAAGCAGTAAAGAAAAAGGGCTCACTTTCGCCTGGGCTTCCCACAGAAAAGCGCCATAAATAAAAATCCCCCGTTTTTTATTATGCCTCATTGGGCCTCTCAGAGAAAAACACTGAACAATAAAGGTGACCGATTTGGAGAGGGGGGGTCATTTCAATTTACGCCTGTCAGCTGAGGTGGGGATTGAGTGCAACAAGGGTGGTCTCTCGTCATACCTCACAGGGTCCCATCATGTAGCGCAGCTGCTCCAGCACTTGCCGCTGGCATATCAGACGTGTCAGGCCCGATGGTGGCCCTGCCACCACTAGGGAATACAAAAAGGCCTACTACAAATTGCGGTGTCCTGGCTGATAAAAGACCAATGTTGAAATAGCAGCTCCTTCTGAAAGAGTCTGTCAGGGAAAAGCGTAAACATCTCTCTCTAGGGAGTGGGGAGGCTTCTGACTGAGGAGCTAGTGGCTTCAGCTTTGCTGCTGAGCACAGGGAGGCTGTGCAGCTCAGCTGAGGAGACGCCATTGGTGGCAGCTATGGGTTTCTGTGGCATTCAGTTATTCTGTTTCCCACATATATGTACAGTTACCCCTTCCTCTCTGTCCATTGATCTGTCTCTTTTGTGGCTGTGCATGTGTAATGAATCCTATCTCTCCGTGCATGCAGCAGGCACTTCGTTCGTTTTCATTTTTGTTTTTGTTTACAAATTCCCCTTTGTTTTCAGAGGTTTCTCTAAAGGAAAATGTTTGTGTGTGTGTGTTTCATTTATTTTTATTAAAAATAAAAATTAAGAAAAAGTTCACTGTGCATGCACAAATGTCCGCTGGACCATTCTGTGAATGCACAGCCCTTTCCCAAAATGGCACCGGCAGCGTTGGCAGCATTTTGGAAAAGGACAGCCAGCCTGCGTGTGTACAAAATGACCTTTTCCCTTTGCCCATTTTGGAAAAGGGCAGCCTGTCTATGCATGCACAAAATGGCAGTTTTCCTTTTCCCTTTTTGGGGGGAAATGGTGCGCATGTGCAGTGTGGCCCCGGTAGCCATTTTGAGCATGTTCAGGATTTTTTATTATTATTATTTTTTATTTTGGCAGCAGAAAGAGACACATTGTTCCTTTGTTTTCATCTGCTTTTGTTACCCTGACCTGTCGTTTTTGTATTTTAACTACTAAAATGAACAGGCCATTGTTCACTTTAGTAATTAAACAAAAAGAAAATGAATTGCACACCCCTAATATCTTGCTTAGGTAGCAGCAATGGGTGTAGCAAGCATGGGGAAACCTCCAGCCCATGGGACAAACATGGCCCCATTCTCCCTTTAAATCTGGCCTGTCATGGCTGCTGTTGATATGGCCTGTTGCCAGGAGAGTGGTGGATCAGGGGGCTGGAGCAGTGGATGGGGGGAGAGTTCCACTGCATCCTCCTTGTGTGCCAGCACCAGCATTAACTTCTTCCCAAGTAGGAAAAGATTGTGGGTGAAGCTTGTATGGCAGATAGACAAGCAGGGGATGGGTGCTTCCAGCTGAACCTGTGATTGGTAGAGGAGAGCACTAGAACCTCCAGCACAAGGCCTGAAGAGATGTGGGGGAATTTGGGGTACAATTGTAAAGGGGCCCCAAGCTCAGGGGGAGTTTTCTTTCTTACTGTACATTAAAATAACACTTGCAAATAATATGAGTAATTAAAGTACCAACATGGTCTCCAGAAATAGATTTCCAAACTTATGACAGTGGGGAGCACCAGAGCTCTAACGTCCTGAATGTACTGGGAACCTAAATTTCTCTCAGTAGGCTTGCCCAGTACCACCATGGGTGTGTTTGTCCATCTAGGCAATTTTAAATCCCTGACGTGGCTCCTGAACAAAAACGTTCCCCATCCCTAAGCTATGCTTCAAGCTACCTAAGTGTTCCCGTTTTCAAAGTGTTTTCTGGTTCTGTTAGTTTGGTATTTTCAGTCATTTTGGCTACATTGTTTATAGTAACTGTGTATGTGCAATAATGCTAATATTGCCAAAATGACTGAAATACCAAAATAATGGAACTTGAAAACCTCCCCAAAATCTGGGAAACGAAACAACCCAACCCAGAATAACTGAAATGGATGCCCAGCAGAGCGTAAACTGATACTGGTTATTACCCGAACCGCTGTTTTTAGTTCAGGCAGGGTATTTTCGACAAGTCTACCTGTTTTTTTCAGATACTATTTTCAACTAAGAGTGCATTCACACAAGTCTCCTCTCCCACTTGTTTAATTTCCCTGTGGTTGATTACTGTTAAATGCCTTGTCATTCTTTTCACGTTACGGTCAATGCGCAGGATAGAGTTAGCACCGTGGTTAAACCTCAGGTTTTTCCCTAACTCTTGAAGGTTATTCCTTACAATTGTGGGTTATTTTGCAAATCAGTAGCGCATGATCCTGTGAGGTAATTTCCTCACACAGATAAGTAAACAGTTTTGGGCAGTTTTTCCATTTCCTGTGAATGCACCCTAGCTTGGAGATGTCTTTCAACCCGACAATTCTGTGGTTTATGATTCTACTGCTGACATGACCAGAAGTACTGAAATCCTGAAGTTAAAAAACAAGGAGACAATTTTTGCAATGATGACAAAATAATCGGTTGAGGAAGAAATATGCCAATTACCAGCCCAGATGAAATTACACATTCTTTTCCACCCAATTCTAAGCCCTTTTTTTGTGATTGCATCTCATTTTAGTTACTTCTCCAAGCTTAGTCCCAACTGCTCAGAGGTGATTTGTCTAAAGACAGAGTGAGAAATGGTTTTACTGCTTGTGAACAGGGACATGCAGGCGTTTCACGACCACCACCACCACCTTTCCCACTTAACCCACAAACAATTCCTGATTCTTTTCCTAACAGCTCTAGTGCCCAAAGAGCTGAGGGGAGGTGGCAGGGGTTTGGCCAGGAGCCAGCACTTGTTGCACAGAAGGAGGTGTTTACCTGCTAATACAAAACTCCATCTCTTTGAGTGTCAACTCTTTATCATCACAGATCAAATCCCCACTCTGCCTGCTTTTACAATCTTCATTAACTTTAATTAGACCCATTGCCTGATAAAGTGACCTCCTCCTTCCTCTGCTTTCTGCAGCCTTCTCCCCGGGAACTGGTTGATGACCACCTACATTAACCTCATTAGTTTGTCAACACCGCCCTGTCCTACCCCATGCTCTATGCTGTGTCCCTATCTCATACCATGTGCCCTATCCCCTCTCCTTTACTACCCTCTGTTTCAGCATTCACCTTCTCTTTCAGATCTCCTTCTACTGTCCCCAGGTTTGTGTTTTGGGTGGCAGGGAGGCTGTAACAGTTTGAAGAAGTAGTGTCTTAAAAAACAACAACACTGAAGCATCTGAACCTGAAATGTCTGGACACTAATCCCTGTGCTCAACCCTAGAGCACAGCAGAACAATTAAGGAACAGAGGCAGAGGAGACAAGCAGGTCTGATCTTGCTATTGCGGGGATGTTCGGTTTCATGTAGGGAAGCTGGTACAGCTCTGTACATGCAATTTCAATTTACTAGGCTCTCTGCGGGACTACTGTTGATGACGAGGGTGAAATGCCAGGAATCATTTCAAAGAGAGCGGCATGAAAGCCCCAGAGGAAACATTGTTCTGTATCTAATAAAGAGAAGGAAGGTCATAGCAAAATCACTCGCTTTCCCCCCAAATATGAGTGATTCTCATATTCTACCTCCACACAGGCTGAACCTTCCAGCAAGACAGAGTCATCATGGGGCGTGTTGCAAAGGCAGGGAATGATATCAAGGATAGTGAGAAAAGCTGTTAGGGCCCAGAGATATGGGCAGGCTTGCAGGATCAGGTCCGTTCAGAGTCTGGATTGGAAGCAGGCTCAAATGAGAAGCAGGCAGGCCAGGAGACAAGGTGAGTGGGAAGGAGGGCAGGCTCAGAGCTGAAATGGGTACCAGGAAAAAATGGGTAAACCATTTTCTGGGGTTCTGGGGGACTTCAGTGTTCACACAGATGCCGTTCTATGAGGGGCAGAGAATGAGTTCATGGCTTCTGAGACAATCATGGGCCTGCCTCAAGTCATCATTGGCCCAACCCATGAGAGGGGGCATACCCTGGATTTGGTGTTCTGTCCTGGCCTTGAGGGTGATACCATTTTCATGGTTGGATCATTACTTCCTGAAAGCTCGTATCTTGGCACATGTCAGCCCCCAGCAGGTTGTGTAACTTATTCAAAGGGTCCGCCCTTGGAGACTTATGGAACCGGAACAGTTCCGGAATGCTCTGGGGTTTTCCCCCCAACCTTGACAGTTGCTCAGTCTGTGGCCTTATGGAACACGGTTTTGGCCGAGGCTATCGACTCAATGGCTCCTAGGCATCTGCTCCCATCCTTACGGCACTGAGGGTCCCCATGTTTCATGGAGGACCTCCGGTGGCTGAAGCAGGAGGAGAGGTGGTTGGAGCGGTGGTGGCACCATACTCGCGATGAGTATGACCAGTTGCAGCATAGGAGCAGTTGGAGGACCTATGCCGTCACTATTTGGGCAGCAAAGAAGATATTCTTTGCTGCCCTTATAATGTCTGCAAAGCCTTGTCCAGCAGAATTTTTCCAGGTTTGGTCAGTCCTGCCTGTCTCCACCTGGACCTGGAGTAATCTAGTGCCCGCTATGACATGTCCATTGAGTACTTTGTGGACAAGATCGCTCGCATCCACCACAACTTTGGCGCAAAAATTGAGGCAATAGGAGAACTAGAGGTAATGAATGTCCTGTCTTGTCCAGGTTTATGGGATCAGTTTCAGATGGTGGAGCCCACTGATGCTGGGGATGTGCTTGGGGCTTTCAGAACCACCACTTGTGAGTTAGATCTGTGCCCGTATTGGCTGGTGAAAGTCAGCCAGGAGACATTATGGTCGTTGCTGGCGGGGGTAGTCAGTGCCTCCCTTAGGAAGGGCAGGGTGCTGGAATGTTTGAAGGAGGCGGTGGTCCAGCTCCAACTTAAGCCATCTTTGGACATTGATTCTCTGGCCAACTATCAACCAGTTTCTAACCTTCGTTTTTTAGGGAAGGTTATTGAGCAGGCAGTGACTTGGCAGCTCCAGGTGCATCTCAATTCCATTGGGTTTATGGATCCCTCGCAGTCCGGCTTTCATCCGAGTTATGGCACTGAGACCGCACTTGTGGCCCTGGTCGACAACCTCCGCCTGGCTATGGACTAAGGTTGACAGACCCTGTTTATCCTATTAGATCTGTCGGCTGTGTTTGACACTGTTGAACATGAGGTGTTGGTGGGCTGCCTATAGGACTGTGCCGGGGTGGGTGGAACCGTCTTAGAATACTTCCGCTCTTTCCTGGCCGGGAGAACTCACTGGGTGGTCCTGGGGGATTGTAAATCTTCTCCTCGGGACCTCATGTGTGGAGTACCACAGGGTTCCATTCTGTCCCTCCTCTTGTTCAACATGTACATGCAGCCTCTGGGGGAGGTTGTGAGGGGGTTTGAAGGTGTGTGGTGTCACCAATAGGCTGATGACATCCAACTCTACCTGTCACTTTCATCAGACCCAGGCCCGGTGATCTCAGTGCTTACCTGGTGTTTGGTGGCTGTGGGGGATTGGATGAGGGTGAGCCGTCTGATCCTGAATCCTGAAAAGACAGAGGTGATGTTGTTGGGCAAAGATTTTGGGGGCCGGTGCTCCGAGCACTGCACTGGCTACCAATAGTCTACCGGGCCAAATTCAAGGTGCTGGTGTTGACCTATAAAGCCCTACATGGCTTACGCCCTACGTAGCTACAGGACCACCTCACTCTCCATGTTCTTGATTGACCCATGCGGTCGTCCGGGGGGTGGGGGGCGGGCTTCATGGAGGTCCCTTAGACAAAGTGGGTGGCCATTGATCATAGGACTTTTTCAGTGGTCACCACCAGGCTGTGGAATTCCCTGCTCGAGGGGGTCTGATTGGCCCAGAGCCTTGTCTCCTTCCGCCGTGGTTGTAAGACCTAGCTGTTCCATCAGGAGTTTGCCGAGGGGGAGGGAGGGGTGGGGTTTTATTTTCCCAGCTGTATGTTTTTGATAATATTCATTTGTATATATTTTATATAGCTATTGTTTTTATTGATTTAGTGAATTTATTTACTAAAGAAGAAATGGGATGGAAACATAGGACCGAAACTCAGGGCTCTATCTGGGGTCAGAACATAAGATGGGGATTTAGGAAGCAAATGGGTTGGAAAGAGGGGTGAAGAGAAGTAAATTCACATTTAGAAAAGGCTGGGGTGGGGGGGTGAGTTAACTTAAACTCCCAGATCCTTTGCAGTTCATGGCCATCTCTCCAGTATTTTTGATCGTGGATCCCTATGACCTGTGTGTTCACCAATATGTTTCCTATTGGCAGCAATGGGGTAAATGCAGCGTACATGGGTCCCTGCCCATGACATGAGCAAGTTTGGGGAAGAGTTGGGGTTGGACACAGTCCTGAGTCCCAGACGAAAGGCAACAAAGCGAGATGTTGTTCCTATTCTTATCATACTCATTTCTCCCCTCTTCATCCTTTCTCCCAATCCTCTAGGGCGCACGGCCCAGATGCAATGATCCTCGTGGATGGACAGCCTCGTCAAGCCAAGGGGGAGCTGGGATTGTCCCAGATGCTGCACATTGCTAGTCAGATTGCCTCGGGAATGGTGTACCTTGCCTCCCAGCACTTCGTACACAGAGACCTGGCCACCAGGAACTGCTTGGTCGGCGTCAATCTGCTGGTGAAGATTGGAGACTTTGGAATGTCAAGAGATGTCTACAGTACCGATTACTACAGGGTAAGGCAGCTGAAGTAAAATCAGAGTCTGGCAGGCTGGTCGGAGGGAGTGGTTACGATCAATCAGCAACAGAAGCTAACATTAATGACTCTCGCACTTTCTCATTGCTTCTCTCATTAACAATATCATTCTATCACACAACCACAAGTTTCTCTCTCTCTCTCTCTCTCTCTCACACTCACACACACACACACACACACACACACACACACACACACACACTTTCTCACTCACTCACTCCTTCACTTTCTGTTATATCCCTGTCCGCATTTATGACGCATTCACTTGAACACGCGCATGGCCTTATACATGCACACACACCCCTCACAAACACACGGGCAGTTTCAGACTTGCATAAACACTCTGTGGTGCACACGGTTTGGATTCCTTTCTCTCTTTTTTTTCTCTTTTATTTTAAGAGAAGACATTGATAAATTAAAGAAAATCCAGTGGAGGGCGACAAAGATGATTGAAGGATTGGAGGCCGTGACCTGTAGCGTGAGATTAAAGGAACTTAATACGCGGGGCTTAGAGAAAAGGCAACTGAAAAAAAGTGACTGATAACTGTGCATAAAATATGAGAGAGGAAATAATAGGCAATTTAGGTTCAACCTCAGGACACTTTTTTCCAACACGGATGTCATTTAGACAAGGAAATAATTTGCCAGAGGTGGGTTGCTGGGGCCTTGTCATTAGCAGAGTTCAGGGAGAGACTAGATAAAAAGTGTCTGGGTTTTAAGCTCTGGATAATCCTTCCCTAGTTGCTGAGGAGTGACTCAGTAAATCAGAAGCTCATTCCTAGCTTAATCTGCTGTGAATCACACTCACAAAAACCTTCTGCTCTCATGTGTCTTGCCCTGGCCCCTCTGGCTGGTCTAGAAATCACACTGATGGGTGTGAGGGGGAGTGTGGGGGCAATGCATCCCATCCAAGGTTTAGAGCAGGGGGGATAGGAATGTCCATATTCTCCCAGAATTTTGACTTCAAGACAAAGATTTTAGTAGTTCTCTGGGAAGAAGAGGGTGCGGAGGGAAAGAACCTCATTGGTTGATTTAATTTGCAGGACAAAGGGTTTGGGGAGGCCATCTTACTGGGACTTTCAGAAGGCAGAGAAATACACATTCAGACAAATCTGCTGAGAGAAACAAAGAAGAAATTTTATCTACAGGACATGAAGGGTGCAATTCTCCACCCACTGAAGTCAGTGTCCCAGCTCCCACTGGTTTTAATGGATGGGGAATTATTCCATGAGGCTTAAAGGCATCCTCCCCAACATTTAGACCAAAGTTACGCCAATGCCAATGGGTTCTGAATAGACCTCTTTATCTATTTTGGTTATGGGAAAATGTTTGCATAAGGAAGGAGCAAAGGAATATACCCCATCCTCCTCTATTAAGGAAAAATAAGAGCTCAGCTAGACAGGAAGCAGAGGGTTCTGCTGGGAGGCATGTTCTGGGACTGGTTCCATCTATTGATGTAAGGCAGATGTTGGCTCCACACAATCCCCCCAAAGAGGATTACATTGGGAATGAGCACTCCATGTCCTTGCTTGTTTCTCTGTTATGTTACCTCCTTAAGTAGCCCCTCATCAGGAATTATTATAATGGGTGGCATATATAGGCCAAATCTGGCCCACAGTAGAGTTCCATTTGGCCCTTGGCCTTAAATCTGAGTTTATTATCAATATTTTCAAATAATGTAAATTTCCAGAATTATGTCGTGCAATAACAACTCCCGACTCTGCATCCTTAACTCACACAGTTCAAGATGATAAGTATGAAAAGAGTTTGAGTACCCATGCAGGATAGAAATAACGTACACTGGCCCCCAATCCATTTAGTCAGCCAATTGCCGTGAGTGATCTGGCCCTTGGTGGCTGAGAAGTTGGACAGCCCTGATAGTACGGGATGAGGCATGAAGAAGGGTACCATGACCGATACTGATGCTTTGCTAAGGGGAAGCTCCTTCCAAATCCAGAACGTTAGCTATTCTCGAGACCTATTCCCCAATCAAGGAATGATCTGAAGCCATAAAAAGAAAAGACAAGGCTAGGGAATGGGTGATTGTGCCCTGGAAAATGAGGCATCGATACTGCACAGATTTCATGAACCAGACTGGAGAAGAGGGTAGTGAGCATGGTGTAAAGAGAAATTTGAAAGAACTAAAAATCAGACTGAATTACAAAGATATCTCCCTGTGGCTATACAAAAGGTAGGTTCCCTCTAAATACAATAGTCAAGATACATTTTAGAAAACCCCAATTTTCTTAAGCAAGAGATGTCATGGGAATTCCACCTTTTCAATGTCACCAGAGTCTCCATGAAGTGGGGATTTGCAAAGCGGTCCATGAATTATGGGTGTCTGCCAAGCTTTTGTCACCCAATGTAATGACCAGGGGGTTTCTGTCCTCTTAGTTGTAATCTGAGTTTTATGTCATTTTTGACTGTCAAGGGACAAGGCAAAGGATCCTCTCCCTGTCCAGAGCTGTTGCATGCACTCTCTTCTGCAATGCCATCTAAAGTCATTTGCTTGTAATTGTAACTGCCTTTTTTGTAAGGACAAAGCAACCTCTGGAACTGTGCCCTGTATTGTAGTGAGGGCACAGCCGTTGAAACTGAAGCCTGTCACTCAACTTTCTATTGAAGTAGCAATAGGGAGAATGAGAGACGGACCATTTAAGTGTTTTGCATGTCATTATGTGGATTTAGAAGCAGAGCTGGGAATGGAACCCAGTTTTCCTGATTTGTTTGTGGCTTCAACTAACCAGCACTGACTCCACACTCCCTCATATAGCCAGGGAGTTCAGGAGTCCTGGTTCTAAGTATTATCCAAAACTTTCCAAACCTTACCCTCTGCTTTCTCTTAGCACGGCAATGTTCTGAGCACCAAAGAACAGGGGGCCTGTTTTGCTGGGTTTGAACTCTGAATTGCATGGAAGAGTGAGGTTCTAAATGATACTAAGCTTTTCTGAATCCTCTCGTCGCAACAATGGCCAGCTTCTCATGGAGGATAGAACTGTCAATAGTTATTAGCTGGGATGGTCAGGGAATGCTTGTTCAGGGCATCCCTTCCGACTTCTGGAAACTGAGGCTGAACTGCAGTAGGTAACTCATTCATTATTTTCCCTGTGGCGTCGACTGAAATAGTTGGAACTGGCTGCTGTTGGACACAGGCTCCTAGGTTAGGCGGAACATTGCTCTGATCCAATATGGTAGTTCTTACATTTGTGTTTTCGGAGGGGGAGAACTACGTGTGACACTACATGTTTTATTTGGGGCTCTGGAGCTTCAGGATAAGACACCGTGAACCAATATCCAGTTTGTTTGTTTATTTCTTACATTTTTACCCCGCATCCTCCCACACAATGGCGACTCGGAGCAGCAACAACATATAAAAATACAATAAAATACATAAAACTAAAGTATTATATTAAATTATATTATTTCATAGAAAGTGTCATAGACTTCTCCTCCAAGGCTTGGACAGTTAGATATGCAATTCTGTTTAGGTGCAGTTATGCTCCCATATTCTCAGCTTGACTTCTTTGAATTTCACTTGATAAAAGTTGTCATCATCTTCATCAGTCATCATCATCCATCAATCTATCCCCCTACCGAATGGCACTTAGGGTGCTTTGCAATATTATTTTACAATACAATAAAACAACAAATTGGCCAAGTAAAATCAAGTTTAAAATGGCTTAAAAGAGGAATGTAAAGGGGGAGGAAAACAATATAACAAGGGGAATCAGCAGTGAATCCTCTAAAAGCTCCATTTACATAAGTCTTCAAGTGCTTCTCGAAGGTGAGGAAGGAGAAACTGAAATGAATGTCCAGAGGGCATGAGTTCCACACTGAGAGGCATGCCGCAGCAAAAGCCTGATCACCTGCCAATTTACGGCACTTGGGGATCAGCAGTGGGTTGTATCTGAGCGCCGATAGCCAACAGGGCTATCGTCTACCTTGTGTCTCTAGTATCAGCTGCTGGCCTCTGTCAAAGAAAGGATTTTAAGCTAGATGAACCAATGGTCTAGCAGAGCGAGGTTCAGACCTTGAATATAACCAGGGCCTATACCGTTCAGGGCACTACAGATCAACAGTACAAGCTAAAATTCAATGCACTGCTCCATAGGCAGGTATTGCAGAGAACACAGAATAATGGAGCTCTGGAGCACACTTGGTTCTTGTCTTGCCCTGCCTGGAGAGCTACTCTGCACTGGCCATCATGAGTGGTTGCCACTGAGCCAATGCAGAGAGCTAGTTCCGTTGAGTAACAAGGTAGCTGTGAGACTCTCATACTGAGCCACGAGTATATGCCTGATGAGTTCAGTTTTTAAATTTACCCTTCAGGTGTTGGACAACGCAGTAGAATTTATGATGTGGGTTGCAGCCACTGCTTGGCGTGACCTTAGGCAAGACACTTAAGTCATTTGTTAAGGTCTCGTGGTGAGCACACAGAGCATCTTTCTTTCATGAATACAGCATCCCGTTCCCTCTGGCAGGATCAGGGAGCAAAGTCTGTGTTCCAGGTGATTTTCTATGAAATATTGTTTTGTGTATCCAAGTTGAGTCCCCAGGAGAATACAGTCATTTATCATTTTTCTGGGAAAGCTGTGAAGGATTCCATCTGAAGGCTGACTCAATGTGACAGGTCAAGAGCTCTCTACAGGCTACTGGTTACTCACATCCATGGGGTCTATGCGTGCCTGCATGTGCCCGCGCTCACACAGATTTGCTGAGCATGGGGTATAGGATGTATAAGCACGCTTCAAGCTTGGGATTAACTCCTGCTTGTTTCCTTTTCCATTTTTTAATCTTTTAAAACAAAGAAAAAGCACCATCTGTCTCCTGAATAAGTGGGATGCAAAACACTTTGCAAAAGGTGAACTGCTTAATTTCCCGTTATATGTCTGGATACAGAAAACAAACATTTATGTAACAAAAGCAACGCAGCATGTTGCCCCCACTCTTCCCATAAGTCTCACCGTGTTTTGCCTGAAGACAGATGCATTCTTTCCCGTGTGGGTTGCTGAGGAATCCCATCAGCTGTTGCTTTTAAACCTGCTTTGACAAGGCAGGAGGTGTTGGTGGTGGTGTTTTTTTGGCAAGTCTGAAAGGATACGAGATGAAGCCTTGGATTAGATGGGAAGCAGGAATGTTGAAGCCAGAAAAGAATCGGAATCTATGTGAATTCTACCAATTCGGAGAGGCTGAACGAAGCACTTTTTGTGAAGCCTTGCTTAATGTGCCATTTAATTTTTGCTTTGCCCCCTGTGGGAATAAAGGATGTAATATTCACATATTGAAGAGATTTAAAAAAAATAATAATAATATCTCAGATAGAATCTTTTTAATAAAAGACCCAGGACTGGCATATCAAGAAGGGCTCGACGGTTGGGATTCAGAGGCATCAATAAGCTTTTTAAGTGGAACTGCGGACATTCTGCTTGTCAAAAATTTCCAGAGAGGCATCAATAGAGCTATATGCAGGAGTAATGGACCGAACAGTAAGGGGTGCGGTGAACAATGTAGCATGGAGTTGCCATGGGGAAGCTGGGGATGAATCAGCAGAGGGTGCTGCAGGCCTGCATTGTGAGAAATGATTTCTTAGGGAGAGACCCAACCTTGACCATTACACATTGAGGGGACTATTGGTCATCCTTGTGATGTTAGTGTGTTTCCCTTCACCCAATTGAAAGAGACTCCATTACAGTGTCATACAACTAAAGGGGAGGGCTGAAACACATATGACACTTTGTATTCATGAAGAAAATCTGCACATTAATTTTTGAGTGAGCCAGTGTAGCCTAGTGAATAAGGTCTCCCTAAGGAGACTAAGGTTCAAATCCCATCCTAGCCATGAACTTGCTGGATCGCACTCTTTCAACCTCAGTTCCCTCTCTTCAAAATGGGAATAATAATGTTCTTGTTGTGCTAGATTAGAATTGAAACAGCTTCAAACAGTAAGAATGCTGTATATGAATGATAAATATTATTCGCTCCCATGAATGAACGTCCAAATTCATCCTTATTGTCATCACAAAATTGATTTCTTTGGTATTTCAGTATGTGTCGCTTCAGTATGTTCATTTTGGTATTTTGGTACATCATTTACTTTGGTTACTTTTCATTATGTGATTTTTTAATTTTTTTTTTACTTTCTGCTACCCCACAATTTAAAAAAAATCTTGCCAAATAGTAGTAGTAGTAGTAGTATTATTATAAACATTTCTTAATCCACCCCCTCCTGCCAAAGGCAGCTCAAGGCAGCGTACAATATAAAAGCATAAAATATACATATAACTTAAAACACCACCAAAGACGCAAAGTGCTGAATAACAAAATGCCAAAATCCTGAAACACCGTCATTGATGAAGTAATGAAGTAAATGATGTGCATTAATAGCTAGTAGTGACGTCCATTAATAGCTAGTAGTTATCTAGGTTGGGGAGCTGGGAGAAAACGACAGGGAATGGGTCACTCCATTATGACCTGGGATGCTCCTCCAAAGCAATAAAAAATGACTGCTTCCGGAGACAGGAGGATGTGGGGCTCGATGGAACATTGGTATGACCCAGTATAGCATTTCTTATGTTCGTATGATGTATGAAATACCAAAACACTAAAGTGACAAAGTGACTGAAATAATGGAATGTTGATTTGAAACTGCAAAGATGAAGGCAAATGCTACTTTTGTATTCACGTCACAAAATCATATGCGAGTATATCAAATTTGTGAAAATTGGTATTTGCTTCAGATATTCATTTCAACTAGAGCTGAAACAAATACTTTAATAACTGCAGGTAATACCCGTATTTTGGGGTACTGCGTTGGGTACCCAGTTACCAAATGGGTACTCGGAAACCTGAAAAGTCGGTAACTTCCAGTCCTGATTTTTTTTGTTTTTATGATTATTGATCAGTATACCAGGTCAGAAAACAGAAATATTGGATAGAAATTTTAAAAAATTGGGAATGGAAGTTGACTTTCTGGAATGGAAAAATCAATAAATAGGTGTCAGAAGTCGACATTCCAGGACCGGAAGTCAACATTCCAAGACCAGAAGTCGACATTCTGGAACATCGGGTACCTAAATTGAGTCACCGTAAGGTGACAGATACCCAATGTCGTCGGGTCAGTTCTGGTACAGGAAATTGATCAGGTATACCCGTTTTTGCAGGTATTCATTTCAGCTCTAATTTGGCCTCTTCTGAAGGGCCACTGGTATTTGCTCAGTCCTACTGTTGTTGTTGTTACACCAGCAATATGTCTGTGTGGCAGCATGGTGCCTAGCCTGGGTGATTCCTTTCATGATGGTACCCCAAATAGCCAGGCGGTCCACACTCGGGAATTAGCTTCAGTGATATTTTATTTACAGTGTTAAGTCCATCACCCCTCTCAATATAAGCTAACAGTCTATTACGGCTCACCACAGGGATAGATCAGGTTCCCCAACAGAGGTCAGCCTTCTTGGTTCCTGGTTCAACAGAGTCCAGTATAGCAGCCTTGTCTCTCCAGCAGCTCCTACTGTTCACCATCAGTTCCCATCTGTCCTCTGGACTCCCAACTCTGCTCTGGTCTCTCTCCAAGTAAGGCTCTGAACTAGGTGGCTTGGCAGGCTCCTAGTAGCCCTTAAAGTTGGGCCATCTTGAAGAGCCTGCTTTCACACAACCCTCCTCTCCAACCTCCTGACTGAGCCATCCAGAGACTTTTCACTTCCAGGCTGGCTTGGCCACACCAAACCAAGGTGAGCCTCTTGAAGCTCAGAACTGGCTTCTTAAAGGGCCAATACCCTTATGAGCCTCTACTCTGCCACGGTCCGGTACTGAACGGGTGTGATCATAGAAAGAGATCCCTGCGCTGAGAGGCTTACATTCTAGAATGGAGAAAGGAAGGGGGAAATGAGTGGAGAGGCACACAGAGAAGGATAGACGTACATTCATGTATTGAGAAGTTGCCGGTTCATGTGACAGACTCTGAGCACATTCCCACATACAGCAAATCAGCACACACACACCCCGCATATTTCCTTGTAGTGTGAAAGGCTGTATGCGCTTCTTTGACCAGGCTTGCACTTGTTTTTTTAAGCGCATTGGCAAGAGGCACAAAAACCTACCTTTACAAGAGCGCGTTTCTAAACACCCGCATAAATCCTGCCGTCAGAATGTCCTCCGCTCTTCAGTATCATGAGCTCTCTGCTTCCGCTCAGCTCCTCTCCCCTCTCTGGACCCGAGAGCGGGAGAAGTGGAGCGCTGTGTATCTGACATGATACTGACTAGTCCATATCTCGTCAGTTGCACAGCTCCCTGCTTCCCGCTCTCACTTGGCTCCTCTCCCCTCTCCGGGAACCGGGCAAGCGAGGCGCTCATGATAGTGTGGGAATGTGAAAGGCGCATTATTTAAAATGGGTGGAATGCACAAATTAAATGCTGTGTGAATAAATGCAAGCGCATTTTTAAATTGCCTGCATTTAGAAACACCAGCATTTTTCTGTACGTGGGAATGCGCTCTCAGCTACACAAGAGAGGAGGGAGGATCCTGAAGGATGAAACAGTAGAAGAGGTTGCATAAATGAGAAATTTCTGAGGATGTGGTGTTGAAGGTCTGATGGAAGATGTAACTTTTTAGGAGGAACTTGAAAGTTGGTGGGGAGGGAGAAGAGAGCAGGTGTTTGGGGAGTCCGTGCATTTGAAATAATAGTTTGCATTTGCAAACTGCAAAAGGTTGAGCTCAATTTAGGTGCATTTCCTGTGGTATCCAAGCCTCCCAAATCTGTCAACTTTGATTGGCAGTCTCCCAAAGAGAGGTTTTTCTTGTAGTGTTTTGACTTTGCCTTGGATGGCTCTTGGCTGGAAGTGTGAATGGGCATAGAAATGAAAAGCTAAGAAAGCTCTGTCAAAGTTAGAGCTTGGGATCCAACTGAACTTGATGTGAAAGTTCAGCTTTCTTCTGATTGCCCCATCCCCGGCAAAGTGGTTAGCCAGGATCTTGTGGCCTGACCTAATATCCAAATTTCTAAACCAAAAAACTTTACAGTTTAAAAAAACCATGTCAAGAGGGTAGGGGGGAAAGGCCACGCTCTCACTGTTCCACGCACCTGTCTGTGTTCCCTCTCCTGCTTCAGGGAGATGCTCAGAAAAGGCCCGTCAGGATAGTATGCGGGCCCAAGTTGTCTCACTGAGACTGGGCCCCTATCATCATAGGGCACAGGAGGCAGAGGCAGAAAAAGGTCCACACCACTCACGCTGTGCACAATCAGAACCCATGCCGGGTGGAGGGAAAGGGGTGATCGTGGGGGGTAGCAGTGAGGGGGAATCAGGGTACAGGGTCCACACAGGTGGGGGCAGACAGGGAATGTTCACGGGTCGATGCAGGGATGCCCAGGCAGGGGGAGGGAAAGGAGGGTACACACATACAGACACAGACACACACACACTTTCACTCATCCACGCACTAGCTCTCAAGACTCAGGAAAGACAAGGGAATGGGAAGCAACAAACAATATCCTCTCACAGCAGGCACAAGAAAATCACACTTAACATGCAAGCGGCCGGTTTCCACAACTCCTTCTCAGCGCTGGCCTCACATAGTCATAGTCCCGCCCCCCTGCCGTGCTGCGATGCGTGTGGAGCGCCGCGCTGGCTGTGGCGCTGCTCCCGCAACATCAGTGCTTGCCCCGCCTTGGTTCTGCGGCGTTGCTGGGGATGCCAGAGCAACTGTAGCCGAGGAATGCGCCTGCCCATGAGCCCCGACTGCGGGGCTGGGCTGTCCCGTTGATGTTGGGGGAGCAGGGGTGTGTGTGTGCCCCTGTGGTCGTGGGAAGCGGGGCCACGCCCCATAATGGCAGCACCGGGCCCATATGACAAACCATTAAATGCAGAACTGTTTCCAAAACAAAAAACTTTCCTTTTCAAAACCATTTCACAAAATACATTTTTCCCTAACTTAAACTCCAAAAAACATGAAAATTAATTAGTTACAATTCCGAAAACATTTAATATACATTACAACAAAAATGAAATGCCAAAAAGCATGAAAATTATTACAGATTTTCTATCTATGGGTAATTTCAGGCGTGACGGGCCACCCGGCCCGCCACACTGAACCCTGGACCAGGATCCTTCTCGGATGCCGGTCCGTGATCAGGCCGTCCGTCCTTTAGACGCTCCAGCCTGATCTCTGAGGAGGAACGGGGAGGGGCGGGGCTGCGTGGCGCGACGTGCGTCCACTCAGCCCCGCCTCGCGCAGTCCCTTGGCCGTCCGCCCACGGGGAGACGGACGGGCACAGTGGCCAATGAGGCCACCACACCTGATTCCGTCCCGTGGTTGGGACCCAATTCCAGGATGGGGCTGGCGAGCAGACATTCACCGTGGCCATTGCCAGCCCCATCCCGGATCGTGGCCAACTTAACCATGATTCTGGAGGTGAGGCCGGCCTCACCTCCAGAAGCGTGGTTAATTTGATGCCGGCCAGGTGTTCACTGTGGTGAACATCTGGCAGGGAGCAAATAGACATTCACGAGATCCACTGTGATTCAGTGTGGTGAACAGCGATCTCGTAACGTCTGAAAATACCCTATATTCCATAATTTAACATCAACATTAACGTAATATATATACTTAATTCCTTGCCATACATACTTACACTTATTATTTATCACTAACTAAACTATTACATTATTTCTTTATTGATCATTTCCTTATTATCATAATTTGGTGACGAACATATTTTTTTTGAAACTGCCTTAACTCTGTCATTTACATGTATAAAAATTGTATACACATTATACAGTGAACTGTTGACAATATCAGTGAAGACAGCTTTATACAATCGGTTGTACACAATGCAATTCTGCGCAAAAGTACAGAGTTACGGCAGTTTGAAAAAATTGTTTGTTGTTGAACTATAATAAATAAATAGTCAATAAAGAAATAATGTGATAATTTAGTTAGTGATAAATAATAAGAGTGAGTACGTATGCTACAGAATTAAGTATATATATCCCGAGGGGCAGGATCCAGACAGGCAACAGGGAGGGAGATGCAGAGTTATGGGGCAAGGCAGGAACTCCAGGCTTGGAACACAAACTGGCTGGGCAGTCTCCACTTGGGGCAGCTTGCAAATCATATCTAGATATATGCAGATCATCTCATTAGTCTGTATTGCTTGTGCAGAATGAGCCAGGTCTGTGGTTTGCCTGCCCAGCACTAGGGGGCAGTTGTAAGTGTGATGCTTCAGGGAATGATGGGCAGAGGGTGGAGATGAACCTACAGAACTGCTCCCCCCATTCATTTTTTGAATGAGTGGGTCTCCCTGCTGCCCCTTCCCCAAAAGCTGTTGATGCCACTCAGAAGGAAGGGGAGGAGACTCAGCCAGGCATGGCTGTTCTGCACTGCAACTTCAAGCCCCAGGTTGGCGGAGCTGTTCGGGGGTTGGTAGGGGCAGGATGGAAGTGAGGTTGGAGCAGATTCTGGGCAGAAGCAGCAGGGGGGCTGTACTTTGGGCACCATATGGCTGCACTGGGAACGATGAGGCATGATGTCCCCCTCCACGGCCAAACATTGAACCAAAATTACTCCACTGCTGGCAGCTCTGCCAAGGGGAAATGGGGGGGTGGGGTGCAGAGTGAGGGACACAGGGCAGGGACAGAGACCGCTTACCCTTTCCACACGCCCTTGTACCAGCTCCCCCTCCTCCCGGCTACTGTTGAGCTGGGTCTTTGAATCTACAGCCTTGGAGGTTGAGATCTAGATCAAGTGCCGGTGTAGTGTGAGAACAATTGGTGCAGCCAAAACTGAGTTATTAAACATTAGAAAACAGTTGTGCTGGCTGGTGTGTGCGCAGTCGAGCAGCTGCTGACCGCCATTTGTGGTGTTAGAAAAAAGCAGCATAAGGAAAGTTATGTGACTCTGCTTTTTTATAATAATAATAATAATAATAATAATAATAATAAATTTATTGTTTCAACCAAAGGTTATAACAATGTACCAAAATATAAGTATACATAAGACAAAAAGAAACAATAAACAACAACATAAAACTCCACAATAAAGCGGATCCCAGGGGGCCTTTAACTATGGCTGCTAAAACCCCCTGGCCAAGCTTTAGTAAAATCACAACTTGTCGCCGCACTCCCCCAATGAGACACAGAGACAAAGTATTGGATCAAATCAGGCCACACTCTTTATTCAACAGTTCTCAAAGACGGTGGGTTATTGCCCACGCAATATGGGTCCAGTATGCTTAGCTAATTAACTCTTATTAACTCGGTCCTGGCCGGGATGTGCCTTCCCGTGCCAGCTCCATCACAAACCAGGCTCCCCTTCGACAGCACCCTGGCTCTGGCCGAAAGGGGGAGCGTCCCAACTGTGGGCTTGAGTAAGGAGGTGAGTACCCGCTAAGTCAGCAGACCGTGCATGTACTTACTGACCGAACTGCAGTACCCCTCCCAGGGAAATAACCCCAGTGCGTACTGCCTGCGCCTGGCACTGGGTGTCACCTCCCCATCTCTTAAGGAGATGACTCCTTTCCATTCCTAACCTAATTGACCTACTATAGCATACTGGACCCCCGCTGAGTGTGACAATTATTCGTTTAATCAAATTCAGCCTGTCCATCAGATTGTTCGAATTCGTACATCTCACTGAACAAACGTTCTTCAAATTCACTTAGCCAAATCACTTTACAAATTAAAACTTATTAGCATTAGGAATTGTAGCCAATTAGAAAATCCAATCAAACCTATTTAACCTATTCTGCACTGTTGAAGGGGCGAAACAAGCGACCCTTGAATTTAGGCTAGTCGCTAAAATTCCCCTTCGGTTCCGTAAGGGCAACCAGTAAATACCACAGTGCTAGGGGTGTGGTGGGTGGGCTGCTTCCCGATCCAGCTTGCACTGCCGCTCACATGCGGCCAAAGCAACTCCGCCCTGCCTAAAGAGGGCGGAGCCGGGTGGAAAAAACGGCCCGTAATGCGGCGGCTCTGCGCCCGCGCGCCCGCAGTTGCCAGGCAGATATCCTCGCGGCCGGAAGCACCCGAATGTGCTCCGCCGCTCTGCTCACTTCCGGTGTTCCCCGCATCCCATGGATGGGGGGCGGACAATTACCCCGTCGCCGCCATTGCGGCGGCGAAGGGGACATACCCGGACATGCTTTCAAATAGGTCCAATTTGTTATCCCTTCTAGCGATTAATTAACAACATAAAAAGCCATACTATTTCATTATTTTAACTGAGTGACCACTAATCCTTCTATGGGATAAAGGCCTATATAGTTACAATGTTAGTGTCCCGGTGAAGTTTCCCAATCGGGGTTTGGTTTGGGGTGGCCCTAGCTCTTCCACGGAGCTTGAGTGCGGGAGACTCTTGACCCCTGCTTAATTTAGTTCAATCCATTTATTCTGTAGGACCAGTTCGACCCAACCTCCCAGCCATGAGGTGGGGGTGATTTAGCTATAATCCTCCTGAAGTTTATTCATCTGTCTGCGAGCCACAAAAGAACATTTCGGGTCACGCTGCCCTTCACACATTTCCCTGGGATAGGCAAAACAGGCAGACAGAGCTGGGCCTCTGAAGCACAAGATCACCCCCAACACTCACCAAATCAGCATATTTAGTTAAGATCATAAATCTTCCTGCCAGTCGGGCTTGCTCACAGCCAACCTGCTGGCCCCAGGTGACTGAGACCCAACAAACTACCAAGAGAGATGGGAAGTATCGCCCAGTCACTGGTCGAGAGCACTCAAACCTTCAGCATGTGCCACCCTGTTTGTGTCTAGGGAGGTTTTGATTTTGTTAACCAAACTCAAAAAGCAGTTGACCTGCAACGAAACATACTGCAGGCGATCACCCAGCACGAAAATCAGAAGTGATGCCTCAGGGCGGCCAGGCAAGGATGCCAGCACTGGTGCAAGGTAAACTCCCCTCTGGGTCGCATAGCTGGGGCAGTGCAACAAAATGTGGGCCAAAGATTCCACTGCTCTCAAGGGGCATCGGCACAAGCATTCTGCCAGGGGAGTGTGATTGTATCTGCCGGTCGTGACAGCAGATGGAAAAGCATTCCACCTTGCTAGTAGGAGCAATCTTCTGGAGTTTAGGGGGATCCCCCCATCCAAAAAAGGCATAGGCAGAGCGGTTGCATTGGCCAGCTGTACGTAAAGACCGGTGGGTTTACAAGCTTTGAGATCAGCCCAGACTTCCTGCCATATAGAGTCCAACAATCGGTCTAGAATAAGTTTCTTGGCCCCCTTAAATCCCAGCTGGGACAAGGCCCCAATGGAAAAACCCAGTTGTCTAATTTTCTCATCTACTAGGCCCAGCCAAGGATTCAGGAATTTGTCAGACGTAACCAACTGGGCCCATGGGGTGGCCAGATTGAAGTAGAGACGTAGATAATACGTAATATCCCCTTGCCAGACCTTAGCCTGCAATGGGAGCAGGCCACACTCACAGCAGAGGGCCTGGGTCGGGGTGCCAGGGTATTTCTCCAGATCCCTCAGCTTACTCAGGGCCCAGAAAAGAGCCCCATACAACAGCTGGGGGCTTTTTAAAATCATGTAACTTTATCAGGAGCCAGCTCTGTCACAAAGACTTTACTCTCTATTCAGTTTTATGTCAATTACCCTCTGGCCTCACTCCCTACTTCTGACTGCGTACTTCATACGGAGTGCAAAATCTGCAACTTTTCACGCCATACTTTTCACTTGGTATGAAAAGGTGCAGACTTTTCGTAGGGAGTGAGGCAAGAGGGTAATAGACATAAAAATGACTAGAGATGCCACTTGCTGGCTTTCTGAGGCAAGTGGGTAATTGACATGAAACTGACTAGACCTTAAAGTCTTTGTGACAGAGCTGTATCTTGATAAAGTTTCATGATTTAAAAAAAGCAGAATCACATAACTTTCCTTATGCTGTTTTTTCTAACACCACAAATGGTGGTTAGCAGCTGCTCAATTGTGCATGCGCCAGCCAGTTATTTAAACATTTTTAAATGTTTAAATAACTTGTTTTTAGCTGCACCAATCATTATCACACTACACCAGCACTTGATCTAGCTCTCAAGCTCCAAGGCTGTGAAATGTGGGGGTTCAACTCGTCAGGGGTGTGGAAGATACCAATGATTCAAAATAGTCAGGACACTGTGCATTTTGATCACAACCAATTAACTTTTAAGCAGTTATAACTTTTGATTTTCTGACTGGATCTTCTTCAAACTTTGCGAATATGACGGTCCCCGCAAATATAAGCCATGGATAAACTTTTAGAACTGTAGCTCAAGCGGTTTCCTCAATATCAGGGCTTCAGCGGTCCCGTTTATAGTGGAGAGCGGTTAATGTGGCTATGACCACAAGGGTGAGGACAAAGAATTGAGCAGAGAACTCCAAAGTATGCAGTCCACTGAAACTGTTTTAGTGTCATTCCTGAGACAGTCGTATTGGGTACTGCCACTTATTCCCAATCATTGTTTCATTCAGCTAACTGTTTCAGCCTTGATTTATCTATTAGCATGTCTCTTCCATCCCTCACCTTGGTAAGCTAGCACTCCACTGTTCTTCATGAATATAATGTTGCTTGTTTTCCTTTCCACCGTCGTGGTGTGACCTTGATTTACCATCCATTTTCATGTTACATGCATGTGATGTGGCTTTTACTATGAGAGCTTCCCAGCAATGTTCCTGGCCAAAGGCAGTCCAACAAGGTAAGCAAGGTTAGCACCTGACAATTTACACTAAAAAAACCCAACCAAGATTCCAGTTTGATCTGCAGGAAATAGTAGGTTTTGGATTTGTGGATGTGATTCACATTTCCTTTGAACAATATCTGCAACCATAATGGCTATTCATGTATTTGCGTAATTGTTTTTCTGTTCATCTATTTATTATTATTTATTATTGAATTAGACAGCACCAGCAATGTTCCCAGCACTATCACTAATGAGTGACAGGTCTCTGCCCTGCATAACTTACAATTTAGGAAGGACAAGGGTGGGGAAAAACAAAGGGAGAGATGGGATACATTCATGCAGGTGAGAAGTTGCAGGTGAATGAGCGTAGCTTAGTTAGAAGAAGGGAGAAGGGAACCCTAATCGAAGGATGGAAGAAGAGGCTTCAGTTATGAGTCGCTGGGGATGTGGAGCTAGGGAAAGCCAGATGGAAGAGACAGGTTTTCAGGAGGGACTTGGAGGTTGGGAGAAAGGAATCACAGTTAATGCATTCAGGGAGAGAATTCCAGGCATAGGAGGCAGCAACTTAGAATGGGTGAATACGTTGCAAGGAGGAGGGGACTTCTGAGCAGGTAAGGGTGCTGACAGAGGAACAGGATCCTGGAAGGTAGAGCTGAAACGGGTATGCACATTTGCTACCCACAGGTAATAGCTGCATTTTTGAGTAGTCTCTTGGGTGGCCGATGGGTGTTGAAGTACCAAGTCAGGCACCTGATTACCTCAACATACCAGGTTATAACCGTTACTGAGTTACCGATTTACCATTTTACCAGTCGGTCAGTCAGTACCAGAACTCAGAAAGATTGGGATGGGGAGGTGGAAAAACAGTACTGGAAGTCAAAAAATCAGTGTGGGAAGTTGGAAGATTGTGATGTAAAATGGTAAACGGGTAACCCATCGGGCATTAATTGGATACATATTAGTACCCAATGTTACTAGGTCAAGTTGAGTACAGTGGTTCCAGCAGGTATACACCTGTTGTTGCGGGTACTTGTTTCAGCTCTTCTGAGATGGGAATGTGGCAGGAAACAAGTGCAGGGAGAAGCAGGGGAACAAGGCTGTGAAAAGTTAATTTAATTTGTTGATTTGGTTTGGTTATTTCTGTCATTTCAGCATTATAGTTCATTTCTGCTATTGCTCAGTGGAACCAAAACAAAGTAACCAAAATATTGAAATAACTGAAATATCCAAAGCAGCTAACTGGCAAAACAGGACCAAATATCCACTTTGTCAAATCCAAGTTGAAGTAGATTAATTCATTGGACATAGCATTCACCTCAGATATCCATTTCTGTTCTAGTAACAGTGAGATTAGACTGTCCATGTCATTTTTAAATGTACTTTGACTTAGCATTACTAAAATAGTCTACTACTCTCCAAAACCTGACTGCAGTTTATTGGGCAAAAGTGTTCAAGAAAGAGAAATTGATTATTCACCTGCCTTACGGGGGTATTAACACTGCCATTTGATTGATGCTAATTAAATGATCTGTAGCCCTTTTCCCTTGATTAAAAGTGAAGAAATAATTGCTTGTGAAATGCCAGCCACTTCCGTCTGAGAAGAGCTCACTATGCTCTTGACCCCACCACCAGGGCACCAGAGAGTCTCCCAGAAGGGCCTTGCAAATAATATCGGCTGGAATCATGCACACTCTGTGCTATTTATCTCAAAATGGCGGAAGTGGAAAGTATCTGAAAGGAATAAGGGAAGGGGCACAGGTGCCAAACCCCAAGTTCCATTCTGAGCTGGGGAAATTTTCAAAATGGTGGCGCTACAAGGGGAAGAGTGAGAGGACAAGGGAGTGGGAGATCAGACCTCCCAACATTTTGATTTGGCCAAAGAGGAACAAGTTCCTACCCCCTTGGCCAGTAATCTCTACTCCAGAGAATAAGCACCTCCCCCCTCATGCATTTACATGCACACCCCTCCCCACATTCCAAATGCATTAAGAGGGGGAAAGCTCTCCTGCTGGTCATTTTACTTAGTTTCTTGTCATTCCATCATCTCCCCCATTGTCCTCTTTAGTGCTTTTCCTGGGAGACAACCAGAAAAAAAGGGGCCTGAGTTTTATATTCCAGCCTTTTTGTCTCTCCTGAAAGAGGGACTTGGAATATCGTATACACCGCCAGTGGAGCAGGCCACCCAAGCCTGGGGCACCAGCCTGGGGCAGGGCTGCTTGGCAGATGGTTGCTGCAGCCCCGCTCTCGGACAGGGGTTGCCCCGACAGCACCATATAACTTCCGGCGATCTGCCCACAACTGGATAGTGGAGGGGAAGGGCGTTGTGCGGGTGGATCGTGGGCTACAGCAGCTGCCACTGCCAGGTCCATTTAAAATGGACCCAGGTGTGACTGCAAGTGGGAAGTCGCGAGGGCAAACCCGCAGACTTGTTCTGGGGTTGAGCACCACCGCGTCCATGTAAAAATACCCGCTGTTTGCTGGAATATGCCCTAGCTCTTACTGGTGTAGAATAGGAGTGGGAAACCTTTTCCCTCCTGGTACAACTTCTGAGGGCTACATAGAAGCTGAGGACCCAGGATGCGTAAGGGGTGCATTCAGAAAGAGGAGGGTCCAGATCATGGATTTGTGCCATGGATCTTCCCCCTGTCCTTGTGTGCATGCCCTCCTCTCTGCTCCCTTCCCCTGAGCTCAGTATTCCAGTGCTCGGGAGTAGGAACTGGATCCAGGGGCCAGATCCAGGAACTAGGGATGGGCGAATGTGGTTCGGAGTTCGGCCTGAACTCGGTCTGTTCGGACGACCTAACTGAACTTCCAAACCGAACATTTGAACAGCCGAACAGTTCGGAAAAGTTCGGATGAGTTTGGGGGTGGGAAAGGGGGAGGCAGCTGAGGAGCAGACTTCCTGGCACCAGGGGTGATTTCAGGGCCAAATGATACCAATGCCGGGGGAAAAAAATCGGTATCGATAGCGCTATATTTGGATGTTTGACTGGGTTCGGCCAAACCAAACTCCACCGAACCGAACGGCCAAACCCGAACTCAAGTTTCGAACCGAACATCCGAACGGCGTTCTGTTCACCCATCCCTACCAGGAACTGGAGGGGGGACTAGCCACAGGCTGCATTTGGATCCTGGACCTGAATTTCCCCATTCCCTGGTGTAGAACCAGTGTGCTATCTACTCTCTGAGTAGACATGCTGTCTATTCACTGCTACAGACCAATAAGCATCCAAGACTAGGATCCAGAATTATCCTTTCATGATGGGTTTGTGCTGTGGGGAAGGATTAGTGTGTGGCCATACAGGGTAAGTAACACTGGGCCAGTCTCCCCAGTGTCTGCGCGCATCGCTGTATCTCCAGAAAAAAATTGTAGGCTTGTAGTTGTCTTTGATATCGCAGTGCATCTCATGAAACCTCTGCAAATTGAATCCCCAGTGCAGTTTCTTGTCTCTTGAAAGGAAGGCATAACACCGCCACAGTGTTGTTTTGTGCTTTAACCAGGCTTTTCCCCTTGCATCCTTCCTCGCCCCACCCCATTTTTACACCGACAAGGAAAAAACAATTGTAAAGGGTTTTCCCCCCTCCCTCTTTGAAACGTGAAGAGCCCTTCATACAAAGCAGCATGAGTGCACAGGAATTAATTGGGATAATTAGGCTGTGCTGTCTTTCATGGCATTATCTCAGGAACAGTAATTATCCTAATTCTTTCCCCTCTCCAACCTAGCCCTCATTCCCCACCCCCTTGAAATCCACAGTGCTGTACCTGCTGGGATGATGATTCACTGTCCATTTCATTTTGGTAGCAAGAGGGATGTGGTCAGGGAAGACCTCTAGCCATTTTCTGGTGACATCATCTCTGAAGGTCAGAGGAAAAGAGGATTGAAAAGTCTTATGAGCTTGCGAAAAAAACACTAGACTATAGAGTGTTGGATCTCCAAACCCACCTCCTCACTAGAGCTGAAACGTAATAATCTGCTACTATCTGGACAGATATTACTTTATTCTAAAGTATCCAGTGAAGTATCCACTGGCTATCTGGTTAATCATTTACAATTACCATTTGCCACATTACCGCTAAATTAACTGTTTGACTTTGTTGTGTTTTTCTTTGTACTCCCTCCTTCTATCCAGAATGGTTTAGTTATGCAGTAAGCAGTAATGTGGTAAACTCTAGTTTGGCAAATGGGAATATCCAGTCTTCCAGTTTGACAGTTAACCTCCATGGGCATCACGTAGTTATGGAATAGCCACTAATTTGTACAGAATACCTGATACCATGGATACTTTTTTTGGGTATCCGTTTCAGCTCTCACTTCAAGGTGTGAGGACATGGAGTCATAATGTAGTGACTAGAGAAGTCTGAACTGACAGAAATAGCGTGAGAGCCAACCTCAATGTTCATACAGAATTCAAATGACACCTCCCACTGAGGGTGACCCGAATCCTGTACTTTAAGGGAATCCTTCATTTCAGAACCCCGCAGCTCCATAAAACTGCTGTCCCACAGCAACCCTGTAGCAAAAATACCACTTATCCCATAGAGCCCCATTGCACGCCTTACAGTTCCATAGAACAGCTATCCTAATGGTCCACAGCATGGACACCCTGCAGCTATATTGGAAGCCCATAGAACAGACACCCAAAACCTCCACTGAGTGTCATACAGAGTCAGACACCGCACACCTCCACAGAACAGACACTCCAGAACTGTGTCATGGATTCATTCCCTGTCCTTGACTGTGTACCCCATCTTCTTTGCTTACTTCCTCTTATCTCATTCTTTCAATGCTTGATGATAGGGATCAGATCCATGGGGCAGGGATTTTAAAGGGGCAGTGGGCTGGATTTGACCCATTGGCCTGATACTCTCCACCCCTGCTCTATACCCTTACCAAAACCTTCCTCAAGGGCCAGCCAGCCCCTCACGCTTTTTACGCCAAACTAAACTAACTGACCCAACACCTGAGCTCAGTCCTTTTTCCGATCACCTTTCTCCTGCTCGATGTCCTGCTAGTGATGCCTCAGCCCACTGTGAATGACATCACCACTTGTTGCCAGGTGAGTGTCCATGAGTCCACAGTCACTTGTTTGTGACATCACAGGATACCAAGGTGAATCAGAAGAGAGAGGTTTCAAGGCACCATCTCACAACAAAAATCTTCTAGATAAGGAGGCAGTGGCAGAAAACATACGAGGCCAACTGCTTAATGGGAGCTGGGATAAAATACAGGCTGGTTAGATTTTGTTTTAGAATGTGTTGAGCGTGGCAGAGACTTTTTAATTGTGATAGATTTGAAGGTGTGAAAGACTTCTCTGGAAGAGAAACAGATGACCCAGCTACAAAAATTAACATATAAATATTCTCCTCGCCCTCCCTAATTAAGATATTTGCATGGAAAGGGAACATTTTTCTCCTGATTCCTGCGTGGCCAGAATTCTTTCTGTCTGTCTTCCTCTCTCCCTCATCCCCCCTGTTTTTTAATTCTCTCAGCCAGTCTGAGAGCTCCTACTCCAAAGCAGCTGGAAGCAAAGGAAGGAGAAACTACTTCAAGCTGCTGTCTAATCAACAGGACATGGAGGGCTAGGTTTTCAGAGAGAACATGTTCCCCCATCCCGTTGAGGGGCAGCCATGCCCAGAATTAGGAATATTTTGGGAAGGATGACTCAAGTATTTAGTGCAACCGATAGTATTTCCATTTGTTCTGGACACTTAGGTAACCCGCCTGACTTCCCCCTGACACACCTGTCTGTGTCACCCCCCATGTCACATCTGACACACACCTCTGACACACCGACCCCCTAACCCCCCTGACACACTCAGTGATACAGGCAGCATGACCTCGGAAGGTCAAGTAAATTCTCAGAAAGGAATTTGAGCTCTGTGATGAATGCCCCTATTTCATTACTAGAAACATGCCTGCCATGCATTCACAGAATCCCCTCTGCCCATACATCAGTGGTCAGGTGCTATGGTGAGCTCCAGAGGCCATACTCCACACCAATGATACAGTTCAGGGGACTCTTGGACCAGGGCTTTCTGTGAGATGGCTACTTATGCACTGCTGCCAGGATAATGCATCAGTGCAGTCTAAGACTAGGATCCCCTGTGCGTTCTACCTGTGGAGCACCCTGATGCTGGGGCCAGCATAGGACCTTTTGCTCACTCATTTTTCTTAATCTGTGGTAGCTCCTTGTGGTACCTCTCTTCCTGGGTAGGCTTCCATGGCAACCGAATGGAGAACCTTCCCTTCAGAGGGAGTAGGCACAATGTGGGAGAGAGATCACAGTCAATTTCTGCATGCAATATTTTGTTAATTTTGATATTTTTTGTCAACTTGTGATGGGCTGGTTGTTGTCACACAGTGCACAGGGTTATGTTGTTTCAATGGAAGGGTGAATTTTGATCAATTCAGACTTCATACTCATCAAGCTAATCTGACTAGCGAACATCAAACATAATGGAGTTGAGGTTCATACAGACATTTGAGTTGTTACATCAAATTCAAAGATTCTCTTATTTAGCTTGCAAATTGGAAAAACCCGTAAGTTCCATCCTATTTAAAACTTATTACTCCAAATTCACTTTAAATCCTCATCAACATTGGTGCCAACATGGAGTAACTATAGCACTGGAATGCTTTGCCAATTTTACATGGCAGCCAGAGGGAAACGTCACTGCTATTTTTCCCATTATATACAAGAAACACATGAGATTATCGGATTTCATATAGCCAGATACTCAGCTTTGTGATATTTACACAGAGTGGGCTATTAATCAACTTTTGGTTCCTCTCCCTCCCTAAGTTCTTTGTTTGCTGGATAAGTATGTGGTTGTGGATGCTTGAAAGATTCTTTTTCATCTTTGTATGTTTGATGGGATTTCTGTTCTATACTTGGTTAGATTATGTGGGTTTCTCATTTGTGATTATTTCATTAACTCTTGGTTTTTTGGATATGTGGTATTGTGTCACAGCTCTCGGTGGGGTTTTCATAGGGGGATTGTCTGCTGCAATGTTTTAATGCAGAGGATGGTTAAACAACAGTGGACTCCTTTGCAAAGGCTGTTCTGCCACCTAGTTCTTCAGCCATTTCACTTGCTGGGAGCCGAGCAAAGCATTTTGCAAACATCCGTATAGCAGTTCCCATAAACAAGATTATCCGTGAGCTACGCTTAGTAGCTCATTTTGCACCTCTAGCGGGAAATGTACGTAGGAGCGTAGATAATGGTCACGGCACCCAAGGCACCACTAATTCTTTGCTTTCATTGAGTAACTGTGAGTTTTGTATCTTTGAGCAATATCTAGAAATGGTCACATGCTTGTCATGCAGTGTCCTTTTATGGAAATGCACAACTTAGGGTCACCTTAATCATTTCTGCCCTGAGAACTTAGCTCATCAGGGAATGCTTATTAGGTAATCACTATCAGTGGTTTTATGCCATAGTCATTGGGCATTATTTATATAGCAAGAGCCTCCCATTTCGAGATTGTTCCACAGTCTCTTATTTCCTTATCTCCAGATATTTTTTTTAATCTTATTCTTTTTTTCCCCCTTTCTTTGGGCCCAAAGCACATGCATGAATCTCTCTGAAGTCCCACTGACACATGGAATTCAAGGACACTCAGCACCTGGGTGAATTAGGTTCCATAAAATAGAAACTGCCTTATAATCCTTGCATTTTGGGAAGATGCCCTTTTTGTCTGGATTAGAACGGTGTCCATATAAGGGAAGTATTATTGTAACAGTAATATGGGGTATTTGAAAATTGCAGAGGAGGACATGTCCAGAATAAGGCAGGATCAGATTAGGGAGTCCAAGTAAGGGACTTTCTACTGTATTTGTAGAAGAAATATTAAAATCTATTTCCATTAAAAATGATGAGAGGAAAGAAAAGATTAGAACTTGTCAGGAAACAGGTAGAGCAATTTTGATGAGGGGAAAGAAAAGATTAGAACTTGTCAGAAAACAGGTAGAGCAATTTTGTGAAGAAAGGAATCACAATTTTGAAATTGCTTTCTTCGTGAATAGAAAATGAATATTTTAAAATGAAGTCTACAACCTCTTGAATCTGAACCAATATTTACCATTTGACACTAATCAAAAATGGTTACAGTGATGCCGTCACTAAGGAAAAGATTCAAACATATGTGAAAACATGCATGAGAGCCAGTGTAGCTGGGCGAATAAGGTGTTGGATTTGGGACTTGGAGACCAGAGTTGAAATCCTGTCTTAACTCTGAATTTACGGAGTGGCCTGAAGCAAATCAATCTCCCTCTGCCTCCATTCCCCATCCATAAAATGGGGGATAATAATGACCTACTTTACAGGTTTGCTGTGAGCATGAATGGTATAGATATAATAATAAAATTAAACTCCATTTTAAAATTCCAAATAACGCTATTTTAAACATATTTGAAAACCAACATTTTATACTCGGACAGTAAACAGATGTTCATTTTGATATATTCCAAATTTTTATATATAAATTCCAAATTCGTCAATGGAGAAAGACTTTTATTTTATTTTTAAAAAAATCATCATTGGCTTCCACAATGTCAACAAAGGTATGCAAACCTGGTCAGACTAAGATGGCATGTTCCCTCCCCACTAAATTTTGGGACATTCACTTTCTTAATTTCCCCCTCTAATTGACAAATACATCCCCAATCCCTTTGTTCAGTGCCAACCTTAGAATCTGCACCACCCAGGACAAAGAGAAAATGGGGGGACCCTGGAGGCTCCACCCTCTCCCTTAGGGACCCACCCCCTTTGAGGGCACCCTACAAAGGCAGTCATGTTTGGGGCCCCAACTCTCTCCCAGCGGGGCCCCAAACCTCACCCTGGTGATAACAGCAGCCACTGCGAGGTCCACAGAGGCAGACAAAAGAGCAGGCCCGCATGGTAAGGCCCATCTTGCGCTTGTTTTTCCATCCTGGGTCCGGGGGTCGAAGCTTTGGAGGGCCAGTGGACAGGGCTCTTGTATATATTTTGGGCTGCTGTTGTTCCACCAGATGCCAAAATCTCAAAGGAAGTCTTGATGAAAACTTTTGAACCAGCTCTAGAAGCAGTAATTGTCCCCCATTGCAGGTTTATCTCCATCCCTCTGGAAAACAAGCCAGCTGAGCCTTGGTTTCTCTGTCTATGAAATGGGTAAAAAATAGCCTTGAGACCTACAGATGAAAGGAATCAAACAGATATTACTGTTAAAAGATGGAGTCCAGAAGAAACACTTTGTTAGAGGTCACAGACTGAAATGCTAAAGCTCTGACAATTTAAGTCCAATGAAAGCGAATAGACTCTGAATAGCTCTGCTTCCACCTGCTTTCATCTACTCTGATGTAATCTGTGGATTTTAGTGCCCAGGTTCACTTGTACCATAGCAGATTGGGGTCTATATTATTGCTATTACTCTGTAAAATAAGACACTACAATGACCTCAAATAGGTGCACTAGGAAATAACTCTTCTTTTATCCCAATCTTTAAGATCCAGAGCACCTTCCATTGCCATGGACAGCAGCGAAAGTGGGCATAATATCCATTAACTTCAATGGGATTTTTTTGATCAGCCGGGGCTGCTTGAACTGATTCTGAACTGTCTGTCGAGAGGTGCAGAATAGATCAGTGACATCGTGCACCACTTTCTCTGTATTCAGATACAGATACTTAGGGATTGCACACGTGTACAATCTGGTCCTTATAAGATTCCTCTCCTCCCACTTACGTCTGCTTTTACAGAGAAGGAGACAAAGTAGTTCATATGACATTGTTTATTGGACCCAAGCCCTGTTGGTACAAGCCTTTGGGTCACTCACAACAGAGCCTGTCCTCAAGCAGTTACCAGATTGGGTTCATCTTCAGACTATAGTTCTTGACTTTCTGTATGACTGACAAAGGTCTTGTGTGGCCTGAAAGCTTGGTCCAATAAAATATCTCCTCTGAACCACTTTTTAAAAACAGAGAGTGCAGTTGCCATGTTGGTCCCAAATGTAAAAGATGGATACAGAGACTCAATGTTGTTCATTGGATTTCACCTTAAAAGAGAGAGAGAGTTTTGAAAAGACACAGGAGCCTGATTTGCTAATGCCTTGCACCTTGTGTAGTCATTTACACTAGCACAAAGTGGGTGCCACCATGTCCTAATACAGTCACCTTGGGTGCAATCCTTTGACATTAAACGTCAGTGACAAAACTCTCATGGTCTTTAATGGCAGATGATAGTTCTTCAGATCCCTGCTTTCAAGAACGAAAATGCAGGCTCAAGGTTTGGGGCAACAGTAAATTAGAGCCCTAGGAAGGCAGTGACAATTGGTCGAGCACAAAGCCTCGCTCTCAGTGTTGTAATGCTGATGCAATGTTGCCACCAGTGAAAGACAAATGGTTCAGTTAAAGACATACCCTTTCCCTTCTTGTCCCCTGCTTTCATTCCCCCATATGTCCCTTCCTCTCCCCCTTCCCTCCCCTTTTTTTTTTCCTCCTCCCTTTGTCTTCACCCATTCACTGTCAGGAAGGGCCGTATCCGAAGGGTCAATTCAGCGCAGCGTGGCAGCGGCAGAGACTAGCACCACCGGCAGCTTCAACAGTGAGTGGATTTCAACACTAGGGGATAGTTTGAAGGCTGGGAAGCTATACGAATTGCGCATGGGTTGATACATGGCACTGGCATTGAGATTGGTCTGCCCTAGAGCTTTTGACCAGTGGATGGAAGTGAACTGCTTGTGTGTGCTTGGAATCGCATGCAGACTAGTCTACATGCTGCTCCCTGATCCAATCAAATTCCTCTAAAACCCACCTCAGCACATTGTCAGTTCATGCTAGAGCTGAACCAAATATCTGCAGCAAATACTGTATCTGACAACCTCACCCACTTCGAATTGAGTCTGACAGAGTGGCTACGAAACGCTAATCACTTCCTGATTCTTTCCAGAACCAAAATTCCATTTTGTTTATTTCACTCTGGACATGTTGGTATTTCTGTGGTTTTGATTCAGCACTATTTACACTAGAGCTGAAACGAGTACCTGCAAAAACAGGTAAGGTATACCTGTCGAAATTATGGTACCCAACCTGACAGATTAACATCATGTCGTAATTGGTACCCGTTTAGTGCCCAGGCTACACAGTTTACCAATTTCCATCCCAGGTTTCCAACTTCCGGTACTGATTTCGGACTTACAATATGGATTTTCCAACTTCCGGTACTGATTTTCCATTTTTCCAGTTGATAAAACAATAAGTACCCAACTTGATAACAGTAATACCCAGGTAACAACTCGGTACCTGGGTACTGGAACCAAAATGACAGAACTGAAATAACTAAAAAACCAAAATGGCCAAAATACCAGACTAAAATATTGAAGGGGGGGGGGTTTGAATAATTATTTGGATACTCGGTAGGCTATCTGAAAATGCAAATATATTCGCAAATACGAAAAACCATATTTGTTTCAGCTCTAGTCTCAAGATAGGAACCCAACCCAACCATCCTTCCTCTCTACTACTGAATATACAAGAAGACAGGAGTTCCTGTGATTTAATCTATATGATGACCAGTGCAAAGGGTGGATCGGGAAAGTCATTAATGAAAGCCAAATAAGCCATCCACTTTTTTCCTGGCTTTCGTTTCCAATTCTAAAATTGCCAATACTGGACTTTTCCTGGTCTTTCACATTCGGGTGTGCACACTCCTACTGGAAGCATTCCCTGGGGCGCTGTCTCCCCACCCTTGAATTCAGTTGCCAAGGCTGAACCCTGGCAAGCCCTTCCCCCAAATCAGTCCCTACTTGCCAGATAAAGACAGGGCTAACAAAACATTATATGGTCCTTGTGTTAGTCCCAGTACCTCTCGGCCATCACTGCAAATGTTCAGAGTTTGTCATGCCTAGACCTATCCGGAGACCCGGTTACAAGAAGGGTATATTTATTACCTTCCTCTGGCAAGGTTTTCCTTTCACTATTGTAAACCAAACTGCGTGGCCTCTAATGATGCTTCCAGTCATGGCTGACAAGAGCATGCTCTCAGAGTGTTATACAGTCTGTAAGGGTCTCACCTCTCGGAGCTGGAGCCATGGAGACAAATGCATTTTCCGTAATGGGATCTTGCCTCAGAAAGTCCTACCCCCACACCCCGTCAATCTGGGCACCCGGGTTTGTTGACCTCCAGGGCGCAATGAAAGATGCTGCCAGAAGGAATGTACAAGGAACTTCCCAAATCCCTTTTTATTCCACCTTCCAAGTCCAGTAGCTGCTACTAGGACAATTTGTTAACATTATTCTAAGGGAACCTGTTAATTAGCTCATTTTAAAGAGTGGAAGAAATAAAATAAAGGAAATTTCAAATTTGCAGCTGGAAGGAGCAAGACTAGAGCGGAGATGAATATTCAGGAAAACGAATAAATTTGCCAAGTTTGCGCTATTGAAAACAAAACCAGTGAAGCAAATAATATTGATTTGTGTTTCGTTTCATATATTTTGGTTGAGTTATTCTGGTATTTTGATTCTTTTGTTTTGGTTATTTTGGTAAGTCAGCTGCAGAATTTTGCCACTATTAATGCTATTGCACATGCACAGTAGCGGAAATAAAATTACCAAATTAACGAACTAACTGAATACTTGAACTAATATAACTGAACCGGAATATGCAAATGAATGGGTATGGGAATGCCTGCTTTGGTTGTGGATATTATTTGAATATTCTGATAGCTATCTGGAAAAGTGAATATCATCTGCAAATACAAAGATATTGTATTTTTAATGCTCTAGGCAAGACATCAGCAAGGAAGAAAAATGTGTCTGGGGAGTTTTTGATTAAGTCCTTAATATGGGCATGAACAAGTCAACGGACCTTTGCATAGAGATAAAGACAGGACTTTCTTATCTAGGATTTCCCCACTCTCTGTAAGATACTGTATAAATATTGCTATTGCATCTGCAGTCAGGGAGTGGGGACTGACAGAGCTAAGGGGTAGCACTGTGGGGTTGTCGCATCCATTTACAGGATCAGAGCATGGGTATGACAACCTCACCATCCCTGATCTGTCAATGGGTATGAAAATCTCACAATGCTACCCCTTGGCTCTGTCAGTCCCTCCCCACTCCCTGACTGCAGACGTCCCCAGCCCTTGATCCTAGCAAGATGGGCCATGGGGAAGGCAAGTTGCTGCCCCCCTACTGGCACCTGAATGGCTCCAGGCCAGTGGTGTAGGGCAGACGTCCCCAGCCCTTGATCCTAGCAAGATGGGCCATGGGGAAGGCAAGTTGCTGCCCCCCTACTGGCACCTGAATGGCTCCAGGCCAGTGGTGTAGGGTAGGGCTGAAATGAACAGCTAATTTGCTGTTTGAGAGAAATTTCACGGTTTTAGGAACTGGGATTGATTTCCCAACCATCTCCTGATACCAATGAGATTTTTCAGTCCTTGCAATACCACAAGTTGCCATCCTGATTTACCAACTTTCTGCTTACTGTTTACTTTGTACTGTTCATATACTGCTTACCACGTTACTGAGGGTACTGTTTACCTCCAGGTTTGTTGTTTACGCATTTCTGAGCCAATCGCTGTGTGAATAGCCCACCCAATAACCTCCCCACAGTGCCTCGTAACCTCCAGTCTAGTGCCTCCAATCAGAATTGTTCTGTTCCCTTTGATTTGAATGATCTGCATCTGGACTGCAGATTAGTAAAGGAATCTGCATGTCAGCTACTGAGTCACAAGGAAGTTCAAGGAAAAATGGAGTGCAAGAAATGTGGTATTGCGTTGGTATTATCTCTCAGGATTTGAAATGGACAGCAAAGTGGTCCCGATAAGTGGAAAATCACTAAATTAAGAAACAAAATGTCGATTGAGGCATTACCAAGTACCAAGAGGTTCTCGATTTGACCAAGATGGTATTGTGAACTGGGATTTTGTTGAGATTTCCCATTTTGGTGAAACTTTGTTTCAGACCTAGTGTAGGGTGACAGGGTTGCTATGGATGGAACCAGACGTCACTACAACTTGGTGGCTGTAAAAATGCTGCATTTATAACCCAACAGGAGTTGCTCATTTCTTTAACAAATTAACAAGCTGCGATTTTGTATTTGTGAATATCATATGCCTATTTGACCACCCAACTCAAGTATCTGAATTACCTTTGTTATATATGCAAAGTTTTCTGTTTGCTTAATTTGATAATTTTGCTTCCTCAAGATTGTTTACTTGGTTGTTTTGTTTTTAGATATTCAGTAATGTGTTGACTCCAGTAGTTCTATTTATTGGTATTTAGTACTATTTAGAATTAAGTAGCACAATCTAAGTTACTCTCTGCTTGTTTAGTTTTAGTTCAAATGGAAACAAATACACGAAATTTGACAAAGTCAGTGTTCGTTCTGAATACTCGATTCAGCCCCAGCACTAAAGACTTTAGAAAGCATCCCTTGTATTTTTGGTTGAGGAAACTAACTGAGCTCTTTGGACAATTTGGACAATCAACAATTCTGATTTTGTTGCTGAACACTTGAAAATCTGACCCAAACTCTCTCAAAACTCCCGTACTAAAATAACACCTCAATTTTCACACTGGATTTTATGCACACATTTTATGTTTACATCCCAAGTTTTTGCACATCCAAAATGATGAATCCACATGTGTAAAATACATTTTTGCACAGGCACACCAAGCACACAGCATCCAACTACCACATTTGTACCTACCATTGGCATATGGTAGAGGTTCGGGAACCAAATGCAGCACCAAGCAAGTTTTTGTCTGGCATCCATTCCAGTTCCTGCTTCCAACTGCTGAAAAACAGAACTCAGGGGAAGGGAGCAAAGATGAGGGCATATACACAAGGCTAGGGGACAGATCCATGCCACAAATCCATGACCTGGGCTCTCCTTTTCTTGAGCATACCCCTTAAGAACCCTCTTCCACAACTTGCATGTGGCCTTTGGAGCTTTTACTCATTTTCAAAGGGGCCTTCAGGATGGAAAAGGTTTTTCATCCCTGGCATATAACCCACCCAACTGAGGCAATTGTCATGTGCACACCTTCGTGCTTTTCTCCTTGCTCAGTCGTATCTATGTGCGAGGTCAGGTTCCTTGTTTTTATAAGACAAGAGGAGTTATGAAGTTGTCGCCTGTTATTATATTACACTGCAGAGGCCAACTTCTGCATTTGTTCAGCTGCAAGGACACTATTGAAAGACAAGAAAATAGCAGCAAGAGCAGGGGAAGATCATTTTTAAAAGTCCCTTTGGCTATTGAAGGTTAAAAAAAATAAAATGACAGTGACACAGAACTAGATTCCCCTTCACACCATGCAGTGCAGTTCTGGTCTCTGCCTTGCGGAATAAAGGAAAGCAGCCAAAATCACTTTGTGGGTTAAAGTTTGTTTTAACCACTGATGTACCCCAATTACAAAATCTGTCTGCACGGTGACTAAGATCACACTGGGTAAAAGCAGATGTGACCGTAGCCCACTTTGATCCTCTGTGGCTTGCTTTGTCCTGCAGGCCACTGTCACATGTGGTTTAGGGCTGCCAGATGTTGACCCAGGGTATCCCGGGTCATATTGGTGACTAGCCCAAGCTAGGGCCCGCCCGATCGGGCCGCAGCGGCCTGCCGTAACCCAGCCCAGATCATGCCCACCATGGCCAGGCTGCCATGACTGTCCATCATTGGGGTGGGGTGCTGGAAGCGGTGTGGGGACGGGGCTGACTGCTGGTATGTCTGCGGCCGCTGCCCAGGCCAGACCACTCGGGCAGCAGGATGGCTCTCCAGACCCCTCTCAACTGTGGCTGGTGGCCTGAGCCATCCCTGGCTGTGTTAGCAGTGGGTTCCCGACCTGCGTTGTGTCGGCAGCATGCCGTCGTCATGTGTGGTTTTACCCACTGTCTTCGGACATTGGTGTCTGAATGGCTTGGATCCGGCTCTGCATTGAGAGAGCAATCCTACAAAATCTAGCCAGATAACACAGCCCTTGCATTGGGGTCATCAAGAACCTTTAGGGTGATGGAGTTGCTGCAGTGCGGTGTAAATGTGTGGACTTGCCTCTACAGGTTTAAGATGGCTAGTTGAAGATGACTAGAAATTAATCTGTTTTAAGAAAATGATCGTCTTGTGTACATACACCCTGCTTGTATTGTTCTACAGGGATCGCCTAAGCTATTATTGTCCAGCCTGCTGCTCAATGTATTGGCCTAGGTGCTGTTAGTGCTGAAACAAATATTCACTGCCAATACCATAATCAATATATTGATATATTAATAAATAATCAATTCAGTAAGAGCAGAAACAGGTAGTGTGTTTACTATTCATGGGTGCTATTTTCATTTATGGGTAGCCTTTCAAGCACTCGAATACTATTCACAAAAACGGGTATTCGCATATCCATTTTCAGGTATCCCCTTTTGTTTTAAGTTTTGATTATTTTGGTTTTCAGTCTTTTTGGTTACGTCCTTTTCAACAGTAGCATACAGACAATCATGCTAGCATTGCTGAAAGGATGTAACTGCAGTACCAAAATGACCAAAATAACTGAACTGAAACAAAGGAGAGACAAAAAAAAATCCCAAACCTGAAATAACTGAAATAGCCAACAGAGCTCAAACGTATATCATTAACTGCCATTTTAAGGTCAGGTAGAATATATTTGACAAGTTTAGCCAATTTTTCTAGGTATTCACTTCAATTCTAGTCTTTGTCAAATTGGTCCACTGCCGTTCGGATCTCACAAAATGGGTACAAAGTTCTATTTGTGTCCGCTTCTTTCAGAGGGTAATTTCAGACATGCCGCGGTAGCTCCCTGCCATGGCACGGAATCGTGAAATCACCCCCCTCCGGAATCACGCCAGCCAGTCAACAGACATGCCAGTGGATTCTGGAGGGGGCGGGGCTGCGCGGCGCAATGTGCAGCCGCACAGCCCCGCCCCCCACGCTCCCCAGGCCGCCCACCCCCCAGGGAATTGGCCATGGCCCAGAATTGGCAGTGGTGCTGTCAGCCGATTCCGGGCCGTGGGGCGGTAACAGACGTAATCCCCCCCACCCCCCCCGTGATTGACCGTGGTAACGTCACGTCTGTTGTGCCGAAAAGAGTTTCCTGACGGGTGTTCACCCCCGGCGGGAATCTCTTTGACCACGCTTCCGGAGCTCCAGGCGGTCGGAAGGCTGGAAGTGTGGTCAAAGAGATTCCCGAAAGGGGTGAACATCGGGAGGGAATATCTTTTCAGCCCAACAGACATTACGCCACCACGATTGACCATGGTGGCGTCACGTCTGAAATTACCCAGACATTCATTTCAGTCTTTTGGGTTGTTTTCTTGTGGACATTTTTGTTTTGTATATTCAGTTATTTGACCAAATATTCAATCCAATAACTGAATAGCTGAAAGAAAATTACCATCCCCCACAAAAAAGAGGTTTAGAAGAATATGCAAATAGCCACTTTCATTCAGTGAAAGTGAATATGCAAGTCTTCATTCACATATTTGGAGTGCTGTCTGGAAATGTGAACAGTGTTTTACAGTTACAGAACCTGTTATTTCTTTCAGCACTACTTGAGACTAGGGTTCCGTTCCCTATTCTGACAAATTCTGGGGTGGGAGGCGTGGCTTCAGAGGCAGTGGGTGTGGCTTCTGGGGCATGCTTAGGCCGAAGCAATGCTTTTTTTCACAAATTAAATATTGTTGACAAGGTGCAGCTTGCTCATCTGGTTTCATGCAAGGGGTTGTTTTACATGCAGTGCAGGAAGAGGTTGTCATTTCTGGTGAGGATATGTGTTTAACCAGACATGACAAACCAGTAAAAGGAGAGACGGGCAGACATTCATATGTAACAGGCGTCTCTGGACTCTCATCTCTTGCTTTCCCAATCTCCATGGCTGCTGTTAAAAGAGGGTTCTTTATCTTTAATTAGGTAATGTTTTATTGTACAGAAAGTACCGTGCACGGAAGCGGTATCTAAAATAACCAGTACAAAAATACTACAGCGAAAGCACTTAACAGCTGCAAAGTGAAACACTCCAGCAGCCAGGAAATAGCATCATTAGCAGCCTCCAACCAAAGCTCTTGCGGATGCAGTCTGAAATTACATGCTCTCATTTCTGAAAGATCCCTTCACCACTGAGCGTGCAGGATCGGCAGTGCTTAGGGAATTGGGCAGCTAGTCAGTATTACTTTTCATAGTTAATATTTTAAATTGGGGCTGTGTAAATGTCCAAAGGGGGATGTGGGAAGGGGGTATGTTCCCTTGGTCCTGGCCTTGACTTGGGTTAGCATCCTAGTGGAGTAGCGGCAGGCCCAGCAGTTCCACTACAAGAGATCTGAAGGCATCATGCATTCCAGCTTGGGGCTTCATGTACCCTTTGTGGTATCTGCGAGCTTGACAGACCTTGGTGAGCTTAACTTCACAATACACCCGTGACATCAGGAAGTTTTCTTTCTCTGTCATGAGGGATGGAGGCACAAAGTATGGGTGAAAGCCCATTTCTGACAGGCTTCCATTCCCAATGGATCTGGTTGGTTTGATTGGTCTCAACAGGAATTGGAATAAACGATGGTTCTGATTTTTGTCTGCCAGAAAATCTTTTTTTTAAAAAAAATAAACTTAACCATTTTGTGTGTATGCAAACTGGTGTCCATATGTAAAATGGCGGGGCCATTCTGGCCACTGCCATTTTGCACATGCGCAAAGCAGGAATTCTGCTCAAAAATTTTGATTGGTTGGAATTCTGATCAAAATTTAGACAACCATTCCACTTTCACAGAACTGTCCCGCAAAAACGGAAGGGCTGATTTATTTCTGCCCTAGCACAAAGAGATCCATTGACTTTTCAAGGTCACACAGCTGTGCGGTATTAAAGGTAGCCACAACCTGAACCATTGTTCCTTTCCCATCAGACCCCTGATTCATCGGCTACACCCCCATCCAGACTTTGCAGTGAATGAGCAAACTTTGCTGCAGATGCCGGCTTTGTTCAAGGCACAACTAGAACAATTCACGAAGGTGAAATGCTCTTGACCCTCAAACCGGTCCTTTATGTAACCTTGCACACTGGATCAGGGGTCTCATGTGAAAGTCATGTGTAGTTATACTGGAAGGCAGCATTAAAATCCATCTGCACAAGGGGACAGAGTTAAGGCTGTGTTTTGAGCTAAGAGGTATTCACCATCAGCAGATAGCATGGCAGAGCCTGTGACTAGAGCTGGTTTTAATTATTTTTGAAAGCTACTTCAAAAGATGTTTAGATATTTTTAATTTTAAAACATGGAAGCCTCGATGGTGTTAAAATACGATTGACGTTTAGTGTGTCAGCAATGTTTATTTATGTTCTTATTTATTGGACGGCCAGGCAATACATTTTGAAAAAAATCCATAAAAAGCCTATCCTCCCCTGCTGAATGCTTGACCCAATAAGAAAGTTTGGCATTTCTTCCAAAATATGCTCAGAAACTCTTTGATTTGCAAAATTCAAAATTAGATTTTGAAATTGATTTTTAAAAAATAATTAATGGAAGTCTTGTTTTCCATCAACTCTACCTGTGATGTACCACAGAGCAGTTCTAATGCTATCCAAATAGAGGGCAGATGTGTACATGTCTGTCTGCATGAACACGTGTGCCAACTCCTTGCAGCCTGAGGAAGACTATTGGAGGAATTAATTGACTATTGAGAGGTCAATTAAGAAATCAGATAATGGAATCTGATATATAGCCAGATATGCATTCAGCTAGCCTGGATATGCGTGGGTCTAACTGACCGCTAATTTGCACATCAGCGAATAGTATTTGGCCATTGCATTTTAGTGCTTGGAAAACGGGCTATGAAACTTTTCAGAAGTATCCCAAGAATGGTCTAATAGACACCTGAGTGGTTCCTAACAAATTACAAGATTTTATTGGACTATAATCTGAAAATCATTGCTGCAATTACTGTATGAGCTCTAAGTTCTCCAGAGGGAGCCACATAACTGGGTCTAATGCACATGCAAATATACTTACCATCAAAATAGCATGGACTATACATACATCTGCCATTGCCTGTCTGACAAGCAGAACGACCATTGGTATCAACGTATGGAATGAGCTTGACCTATTCAAACAGAACTTGTGTGTGTGGACAGTAAGGTTTCTCTGACATGGCAGGGCAAGGGTGGGAGTCTATGGGTCTGAGCTGGGAGATACAGAAATAATTTCAAGTGAGGCAGCACGTACAGAATTCTTACGGTAGATTCATTGGATCCAATAGGTTCTGATGTTTGTTGGGAATTCTACAGACATAATGGGATGTTCTAGCTGCCCAGGAACTATGGTAAACTTCCAGCCCTGTTCAGTATGGGTGTTGCCATTTTTCGTATGCACAATATGGGGTGAAAATTAAATTAATCCAATCCAATCATTCTGGCGAAACACGGACCAGATGGCATTCCAGTCCACATTATGCCAGAGCAATCAAAACTGTTGGTTCTGTCAAATCTGAATCCGAGTCGGTATTTCATTTCAGCCATAACATACACCCCTTTTTCTTGTTGGTATTAGTGGGAAGAGGCAAGTGGTATAATTCAGAATGAAGAAAGACATTAACAGTAACATTTTCAAAGGCACTTAGCATAACTATGGCTATTTCATAAGCGAGAGAGACATTTTGAGATGTAATGATTTTTCATTTAGAAGATTGTTTCCTATTATTTCAGGCATTGGTCAGCTCTGGTCACTCTTGATATCTTCATGGCAGATTTTTATCCTAGACTGTTTCTTATTAGTAGGCTGTGGGCTGTTCGGGCATGGTGAATCCTGCTTTGGTGCAGGAGGCTGGATTTGAGGACCCCTGAAGTCTCTTCCAGCCCTATGACTCTATGATTTAAGTCAGCCTAAGTCAGACTCAGTTAGGGCTCATTCACAAAACACTCTTATAGGGTGGGTAGTGGCACAAGCCCACATTCTGAGTGTTGTGTGAAATCTTGATCACTGTATTTGGTGCTCTTTGATGATCCCTCACTCTCTATCCTCTGGTGTAAGGGATGCACCTTTGAAATGCAGAAAAATCAGCAGCTGTTTCATCGTGTTGCTATTGGACAAAACAAGTGCAGTCCAAGGAACAAGGGGCAGATTTGTAAGTGGGAAGGATGTCATGTGAATGAGGCCCAAGTCACTTGTGAAAATGGGCTCCTAAATCACATGCAGATTTTTGAAAGCTTTACTTTCAGTCCGCTTCACTGCAGGCACCCGCAGGAAAATATCCAGAGAGAGACAGCAGTCATCGGAGTGCAAAAATAAAAAATACCTTTCCATTTACTCTCTCTGAACAGGATTAGCAACCATCCACCACAGTCCCTGTCATACAGGAACGTTCCTGGCTAGAGTTGAACCAAATATCCATGGCTGTCCAATATCCAGCTGGATATTGCGGTATCCGATCCAATACCGAATGGTGTTCGGGTTAGTATCCACCAGCTATCTGGTTAACCTGATTACCATTTACCGACTGTTGTTTACCACATTGCCGTTTAATTACCATTTGACTTTATTTATTTAGTTAGTTAGTTTATTCCCTCCCTCTATCTGGACTGACTTGGGTTATACATGGTAAAGCGTAATTGGTAAACAGTAATATCTGGTATTCTGGTTTGGCAGTTAACCTTTGTGCTTACCAAATATTAACCACAGATCATTTTTTTGCTATAAGTTTCAGCCTTTTGTTCTGGACTGAATGTGTCACTTTGACAGTGACATATGTGACCTGTAGATAACTCTGGAAGTCCAGCCCATATGCTGCTCCCTGGGTCACTGATGCCGAGGTGGCACGTTCCGCTGCTGCCACCTTGAAAGATGACACCGCCCTCCAGGTCTCAACACGATGACTTTATCCATTTAAAATGCGGTGACTTGCTATGTAATGATAGCAGTGCAGCCCCTTCCCTGACACTTCACAGAGGCACTGTGCTCCTGCAGGTTACTGATTGCAGAAATGGGAAGGAGTCAAGAGGTTCAAAGATTAATTACCATTTAACTGGCTGTGTTTCGATCTCTGGATATGGCTGGAGTGGAGGAGACAGAAATACCTAGATAATTCACATAGCCCACTACATAGTAGATTACCCTGTACTTACAAGGTCACTAGTTACCATGTAATTAGAGTTCTACTGCATGAAAGCCTGTGATAGGCTTTTGAAACATGGTGTTACCATTCAGCACCTGCTCTCCTAACGGGAATGGAACAGCAGCACAGCGCAGACTGATAACCTTGTTATACACAGAGACGAGGATGTTAGGTAGCTTAAAACTTCAAGTGGGGGATGGGAGGGACCTTGTGTGGGCAGAGGAGAAGAAAAGCTATGAGGTGTCTGAGCTATAGACTGTAGAAAACAGAGGTGAAATGGCTATCCATGGCAAATATCATATTCAATTAACAAGGATGGCATTAAGGGGCAGGAGGCAGAGGGAATGCGTTCCCATGAGCTTTCAGAGCAGGGGGGCTATGAATGCCAAAATCTGCCCCTAATTTTTGAGCCCCAGAAAAAGAAGCTTTCAGCATTTAGTGCTTCATCTAGGCTTCAGTGGCAGGAACAGGGCATGGGAAAAAGAGTGGCTGAAAAAGTTCTAGGGTGTGGCTCCTTGCTTAGAGAAACAAAGGGAAAGTTTTTTGTAGTTTTAACCACAAGACGTCAAGGGTAAATCCTGCACGCACTGAAGTCATTGGCCCAGCTCCCATTGACTTGAATGGATGCAGGATTGCTCCCTGGGGCTTAAAGTCGTCTCACCATAGGTTTAGCCCAAAGTGACACTCATGCCAATAAATTTCCCCCCTTCAGTTCAGGTATGAGAAGTGGACACGGAATTGCTATTCGTTCTCACTTTGTCGGATATCCATATTGGTTGTTCCAGTTTGGTTATTTTTTATACTTGAGTGTTTCACATAATTCAGGTCAGTCATTTTGGTCTATCAGTTCTTGGAGGATCTCCACTGATGGGATATCTTTCTGCTCCATAGACAACTTGGAAAACTCCATTCCTTCAGCAGTATCCAGGCAGGTTGCTTGTAACAATCTCGAAGGGAGTTGAGGCTCTACCTTAGCACTCGCCCACCCTTCCCCTCCTCTGCACGGGCTTTTGATCTTAAGAGAGGAGGGAGAATAAAAGAAGAGGGTGGAGCCTCTCCACCTCAGTTCTTTCCAACTGCTCTTGCAATATTATTGCTTAACTCTAAGCACTCATCAGCAACATATTAGATTCCCCCCCCCCTTTATTTATAAGTTAGGTTATTAGTTAGAGCCGTTAGGTATCCTGCAGGGGCTCTCCACCTTTGGGGCATCCTCAGACCGTGTTCTTCACCATACCATGTTGAAGAAATCAAGCTTCAAGAGGCGCCTTCCTTGTCTTGCCCCTGTTGTCCTCCGATCAGCACAACAGGTACATGGCATGTCAGGGAGTATTCCACAACACTGAGTCCTGCAAGGCTTGTGCTGCCCTCGCCTCTAGGGCAAGAAAGGACCACATGTTGCAGGTCCAGGACATTCTAACTAAAAAAAGGCTTGCAAGATGATAAAAGACTCATCAAGGTAGGCTCCATGCAGCCTGTGCCAGCTGGTATTGCCTGCACCACCACCAGCCCTGCAGCCTCCTGGTACTTGGTACCAGCTACAACCCCCACTAGCACTGCCTGTGCCACATCTGCCAGCACCGCCTCTAGCACTGGTCAGGATTCAGTCTTACGTGCCAAACCAGCCTCACTGGAGTAGAAGAGGACTTTCTTCAGGAGGAGACCATTTCTCTGACTCTGATCAGGAGGACTTCACAATGTCCCCTATCAGATCACTCACCCTGGAGACTTGTGTACTCAGACGATGAGCCTGCACACACACACACAGACATCCGCGTGCCTTTCCCAAATTGCAGACAGTCAGGTTCACGCGGGCAGACGGGATCACTGTGCCATTCAGAGAGACCACGGCACTGCCAGGCACGGCACGGCACTGGCAGGAGGTATTGATCTCCCAGTATAAGGCTCTTCCACTCACTGGAGTATGATCTCCCCTACAGAGACAGAGGCTCATCTCCCTGTAGCTGTTGGTCACCATACCATTGGAGGGAATTCTCCGACTGCAGTGACAGGAGAGACAGAGATTCCTATAGTCATGACCATCTGTACTCCTAATCTGGAGCAGATCTTCAGAGGACTACGCCTGGTTCCATTGGCACCAGGACATGAGGTATTCACCCTCTTTCCATCTTCCATCAAGATCTGACTATAGCGGGACATCCAGCGGAGGAATCATAGCCTCCAGCTAGACCTGACTATAGGAGACACACCACTGAAGAACTACAGCTTCTGGCTGACCCTTTAGGAGCACCTCTCTTGCCAGCGCCCCCTCTGCCTACCCTGCCTCCTGGTCCCCATATATCCCCATTCACAGAACTTGCTAAGAGCACACTGTCGTCACTGTCAGTAGTGCTGCTGGAGAACATTCAGCCTCTGGCTTCACAGGCACCTCCAGTTCCCTCACCTCCACAGGTGCCTCCTACGGTGCTACAGGTACTGATTTCACCACAGGCTCTTCCCACTGGCCTTTCCTTCCTCCAGTCCTTGTTTGGCCAACATTCACCTTTGCACCCACCACTGGCTTCACCCACCAAGGCTGATAATGGTAAAAATGCCTCCTCATCCTCCTCTCCAGTTTCCAATTTGGATGAAACTGTGGGCCATTCTCCCACTAATGTCTTCAATGTATCCTCTATGCTTTCTACAGAGGATGTGGAAGCCTTCAGGCCATGTTGATAAGGCTGCTGACAACCATGCTGCAAGCCCCAAATAAGATCTTTAAGATAACTCAGACTAGACCAGTCTTCGGCACCCTAGGAGGTGTAGATACAGGGCAGATTATGCTTCCTTTTTGGACAAACTCCTAGATATCTCTGGAAGTGTGTGGGACAATCCATCATCAGCTGCTCCCACTAACAAGTTGGCAGATGCCCTTTACATGATCCCTCAAGAGGACTCCTCGATAGGGCTGAGACCAGAGCAAATGTTCCTGTTCCACAGGGAAATCCCAACCTTTCAGGATCACTTGTGAATATTCATTGGTACTTTGTCAATCTCCAGTGATTCCATGCTTCTGCCATTGTTGACATCAATTCCTGTTATTTCCCATCATTTTTTGGTAATTTTCTGGCATTTTTCGTCATTTCCATACAGCACTTAGCTGACACTTTTGCATCTCCACAGTCCCTGGGGGTGCATGCAGTGCAGGGCACACATGGGGCATGGGATCAGCCTTGTAGCAGTTATGTTCAACTTGCGAAAAATAACAACAAATGGTGAAAACAGTGGAAAAGCCGGTAAGTTTCCACATTGCGCAAATGAAGGCAAATCACCAGTGTCCAACGGAAACAGCATTCACTGTGAATTGTTGTTTCAGGCCTACTCATTGTTTTCCCCACACCCAGCACTGAACTCGTTAATCATAGAAGCAGTGCCAGCTATACAGTGGCCCAGGTGTGGGGTGGTCCAGACTTCCCCATCAGTTTGCAAGGAACACCACCTTGATGCACTTGGCTGAAAGGCGTTTTCCTCAGTGACTCTGTTGTTGAGGGCTGCTAATTACTTGTCTGCCATGTGTGTCTGTGGGCACAGCACTGGTTGCGGGCTCAAGCCATCTCCACCACTGATTTCACCCACCGAGCAGCCCTACAGAAGGAGGATGCCTAGTTGTCTCAAAGTTTCAACTTACTCCGGCTATGTACATTGCTGATTATACAATTCATAGTATAACCTCAGCTATAAGCAGTAACAAGACATGCATGGCTTAGGTCAACTACCATTACTATGGAGAGCAAAACCTGGATAGCGGACTCATTTTTGATGGTGTTGGTCTGTTTGCAAAGTCAACAGATGAGACATTGGCCAACATCAAGGAAACTTGCCAAACAACCAGATCGGCAGGAGTAGTTCAAAATATTAAAAAAGAGTTACTGCTCTATGCATGCCTCCTACTCTTACCACCAGAGGTCCACGTCCTCTTTTCAGGGTAGACGTTTCCTGCAGCAGCAACAGTCTGTTTCCCAGCCCAGGACGAGGTTTATGAAACCAAAAACAAGGAACAGAACCCAGTCAGGTTTGTCCACAGGACAACTAAGTTGAGAGAGAGCACCACAAGATTGTCCTTTTTACAAACCACCTGCCTCTCTTTTTTGATTCATGTGCCCACTTATCCACTGATAGGTGGGTCAAGGAAATCATCCTAAATGACTCTACCATTCAATTTCAAGAGTTTCCCCTTCCTAATTCTCCATCCCCATCCCTCCTTAGGGATCCATCTCACAAGACAAAAAAACTGGAAGAGAATAACTCCCTATTTATTAAAGGGGCTATAGAGGAATACCACCCTCTGAACAGTATGCCGGCTTCTACTCCAGATACTTTGTAGTCCTCAAAAGGGATGGAGGGCTCTGGTCCATTCTGGATTTGAGAAAATTTCATAAATTCATGTGAAGGTTGAAGTTTAGAATGGTCATGTTACAGGCCATTCTGCCTGTTCTGAAGAAAAAAATCATGGTTGGTTTGTCTCAGCCTCTAGGATGCATATTTTCATATCTCGATCTGACCTCACAAGAAATTCTTACGTTTCATTGTATATGGCCACTACTTTCAGTACAAAGTTCTGCCCTTCGGTCTCACCGCTGCCCTAGGGATTTCACCAAGTGAGTCACTGTTATGGCTACAAAGCTCAGAAGACTGGGCATACGAGTCTTCCCCTACTTGGATGACTTGACGCCTCCTGGTGTACTCCGAGTGCTGCCTTCTCCATGACATTGCTATCACAACTCCTCTCCTGGGCAACCTAGAAATTCGTAAAACTAGAAAAGTCGCATCTGTCTCCCAGATGAATACTCCCCTTCATAAGTTCTCTCATAGACACCCACGTGATGGGGTGGGAATTTCGGTTTTGGATACAATCAAAACAGCCCCAAAATGGCCATTTCATTTTTAAAACTGTAAATTGAAATTACAATATTTTTTTGGTTCTGGCGTTTCAGGTTTTTTGCATTGATTTTTTTCCCAATTTGATTTCATTGATTACAGTGGGAGAAAATCTTCTGAAGTCAATGAGAAAAAAACACCAAAATCAATGAAAACAACCAAAACTTAAAATTAGATCTTAAAATCATGAAGAACCAAAACTGAAGAAAAAACACCAAAATTCCACCCAGAGTCCCATCCCTACCACTCGAAGAAGGACGTTCCTTCCAAAAAACAGATTCCACACCATTGTTCACCTCATCCAGTGTTTAAATTAATTAAAACTCTAAAATATTTTTTAAATTGTTTTTTAAAACTGTGCATGGGCAAATGGCTGTGTCACGGCTCTGGGGTCAGGAGACAGGGAAGGGGGTAAGAGAAGGGTAGATAGGAGGGGAAGGGCCAATGGGAATAGGGAAAGTCCCACAGATGGAATAGGAAACCTCTCAGCTGTTCCCTGCTACCAGGGAATGGAGGTCTCAGCATGGGAGTTGAAACACTCAGACTATGAGGACTTAAGGCTCATCATCGAGGTCACAAGGCAGGAACAAGGATTCAGATGGGTAGCGAGGACCACGGGGCCAGGAGCAGAGTTTAGGGTAGGGAGCCAGATACAAGGACCAAACAGAGGGCAGGGGACACAGGATGAAAAACTCCCAAAACTATGAGCAAGGGAAGCCAAACTATAACTATTATTATT
>QEPC01014402.1:7773709-7795287 GCA_003113815.1 Sphenodon punctatus | reverse complement strand
CTTTAACCACCCTTGGTGGTTATTTATCCATGTTACAGGGCTGCATAGGGCACCAATACAGCCCTGCAACATGCATAAATAACCACCAAGGGTGGTTAAAGAGTGGTTAGCGTCATGTCTGTTTTCACCCTTAGTTGACTGGATGAGTGGAATTTAGCACTCACCAACTTCTATTGAACTAATTTAGCCGATACTGAACTAGTCATATTTGAACTGTGACTTCATAATTCAACTCACTGAAGTTGAAGATTGTATGAACATTTGTATTTGGTGAAACCAAATTTGCAGATTTGGTAACAGAAAATAAACCCTGTACTTGATTTATAAACTGGAAAACCCTGATTTGTTTCAACCCTAGAACAGAGATTAAGAAAAATACTGAAATAATAATAATTCATATTTCTATAGCACAAGAAATGTACCTGGCACTATACAATCAGTAGCTAGAGATGGGTCCCTATTCAAACAGGCATTATAGTATACATACTATACATTTTGCTGAGTTGGGTATACAGTTAGCTGAGTTGGGTTTCTTGGGACATTTAGATAGACATTTAGATAGCTGTTATACTTCTTAGGGATGATTTATTGGCACGAAGATTTCCCCAAATTCACCCACCGAGGTCATACTTTTCCATGCTACTTCTGTATCTGAAAATAGAGACAAACTACCCAACACCAAGCACAGCCCCACTTCCACAGTAACAAAACAATGCCGGGACAAAAGATACAAGACCTGCGCACACATCTCTGCTGTTAACAACATCCCAAAACCCTGTGGTAAACCACTCCAAATACAAGGATGTTACGACTGCAAGTCCAACGACTTGGTCTGCCTCATCCAGTGCCCTCACGGGAACTACGTAGGGGAAACCCATCAACCCCTACACAAACGCATGAATTCCCACAGGAAGATGATTATGGACCAAAACACAGACTCTACTGTTGGCATCCACTTCTACCAGGATGAACACTCCATCTCTGATTTCTCCATCCTAGTCCTGAAAGGCAGCCTCCACAACACTTCCAAAAGGCGTGCCTGGGAACAAAAATTCATCAGCCTGCTGGATACAAGAAACAATGGACTTAACCAGGACATTGGCTTCACAAGCCACTACAGAAATTTACAAGCTTAAACCTGTCCATTCGCAGCCCATCATTTATACTATCACAGGCACCTTTAACCCCTCCACTCCCCTTTCCAGGCACCCTCTCAATGACTCACCCACTCCCTTTTAATTGGATTTGCCCCACCCTACATCCTCTACACTATCATCTCACAATCACAGGCTCCTTACTCCCTTCCACTCCCCTTTCCAGGCACCCTCTCAGTGACTTGCCCCATATTACCACACCTACTCCCTTACAAATGCATACTGCTCCCCAGCCTCTGCATATAACCCCCCGTGCCTCGCTTTGCTCAGTGCACAGCTTGGATTTCTGACTTGCCTGACCAAGGATCCTGTGAGGTCCGAAAGCTTGCAAACCTCCACCAACCTAAGTTGGTCCAATAAAAGATATCTCTACACTNGCAACAAGGCACCTGCAAAGACAGACACACCCCGTTGAGTCTGGGGTGCCCAATTCAACTTACCCAGCTTCCACTTGGTGCCCGAACATGACCCGACAAGCTATCTGCACCCTCTCTGGGCTTGACTCATCTGGTCGCTGCTGCTTCTCTTGGCCACTGCTCAGCAGAGCTGGGTTCTTCCTCTTGCCTTTTCTGAGTGGGTGGCGGGGAAGCTAGGAGACCTCTCCTGGTGCACCAAGCCCAGGCTGACTAACCTGGCTGCTGCTGCACCCCTTGGCCGCTGCTCAATTAAGCTGGGTTCTTCCCACTCAAGTTTTTGGGGGGAGGGGGAGAGAGAACGGAACAGCGAAGGCCTCATTCACAACCTGTGGACACCCCTCACCATGGGGTCTGTGTCGCATTGTGCACCCATTGGTTTTCTAGCCAGAAACCAGAACCAGGAGAGGCCTCCTCACTTCCCTTCTCCTTCCGGGGGCATCCGGGCACCCAGTGGGGGGCCGGGTAACCCATCAGGTGCCACATTGTGAAATGCAGGTGATACCCATGAGTAATAAATGAACTACCTGCTTGCACCCCTAATATAATATGACTTAACATCCTATCTAAATCCTGTAGGTCTCTAGCATGCCAATTGCTCTATTATCCAGACACTCTCCTGCTGCACCTCTTTAGGGCCCTGCCAGTTGTTTGTAAACTTTAAAATTGGTCTTAAGAATGGAAAACTACTGAAGAGAAGGAAAGTGTGAAGAAAAATAAGAAGGATGGACGATTGACTGCATGCTAAATCAAGTCAGGGAGAGTGTACAGCAATACGTCATAAGTTGTATGACCGCACCTGGAGTATTGAGTGCAGTTCTGGTCGGTCCATTTCAAAAAAGACATAGTAGAACAAGAAAAGGTACAGAGAAGGGCAACAAAAATGATCAAGGGTATGGTACAGCATCCATATGAGGAGAGGCTTGATAGGTTAGGGCTCTTCAGCTTGAAGAAGAGACGACTGAGAGGGGATATGATAGAAGTTTATAAAATGAGTGATGTGGAACACATAAATAGGGAGCAGTTATTTACCCTCTCTAAGGGTGTTTTCAGATGGACAAACTATCCCTGGATAATTAGAATAATCTCTGGTGCTTATTATCCAGGGTTTACAAAGTGGTACCTGTTTGGACAGACATTTCTATCCCTGGATAATTTTATTCCAGAATAGCCATGTGAACAGTACATTAATGTTATCATCAGGATGAATATCAATCCCATGGTGCTTTTTGTCCATGCTCAGTGCACTGATTTCTGGGATTGAAGGAAATCTGATTTTCTTCATTTTTCTGATTTCTGAGTTGAAGAAAATAGGAACTCATCCCTTTGTTCTGCAGGCATTTAAACGTGGCGCTCTGCGATGCATTGTGAAACGATGACGGTGGTAATACGATCACCCCACAGTCATGTGCTCCTAGATACGTTAGAGGCAGAAAATGCCTAGAGAGGCTGTCAGGTCTTGCCGTTGGACTCTGTGGCGCTAATCACCGGGATAGTCATTCAAATGGACATTATCCCGGGCTAGTTTAACACCCATTTGTTATAAAACCCAGTGATTTGGGTTTTATAACACCCTGATATTTTTGTTATCCTGGGCTAATAATCACTGTTGACAGTGTTTAGACAGACATGCCATCACGGGATTAAAGTTCTAATCCCGGGATAATTGTCCGTCTGAAAATGCCCTAAGAGCACTAGAACAAGTGACCACTCCATGAAATTAACTGGTAGCAGATTTAAAACAAATGAGAAAAACAATTTTTTTCACTCCGCACACAATTAACTTGAGGAACTTACTTCCAGAGAAAGTGGTCACAGCCAGTAGTGTAGCTACTAGCTAGTTTTAAAAAGGGGTAATTTTTTGAAGGATCAGTTCATTTATGGCTATTAGCCAAGTAGGTTTGGAGAATGTAACCTCTTACTGTTGGGGACTCGAACAACAAGGAATGGGTTGCCCATTTTGACCTGTTGGGTATTTCTCCCAAGAGAAAGAGATTGGCCACTGTTGGAGACAGGATGCTGGGCTTGGTGGACCATTGGTCAGACCCAGTATGACAATAGAAGTGTGCATTTCATTTTTGTTGTTATAATAAAAAAACAAAATGAGGATTTTTCAGTTTTGTTATTGAATAATGAAAAGGAAATAACCTAATAATGAAAGAATGGAAGAAAAAAATGTTTTGTTTACAAGTTCATAGAAAAAACCCGAAAAATACATCGTTGGCTGTACCTTTTTTATTCTTCATCCTCTTTAGATGAAACCTTCCAGGATTGTACCTGCAATGGAGGGCATTATGTGTGCCCAGTTTCAAAATGAATGGTTAAAGGTATCTGATTTTAAAAGCAGTTGCATTTTGTTATTTTATAAAATGCTGTGTACACATTCCTGACTGTAATGTCTTTGTCTCCCATCCTATTTGGATGCCACTAGGCAGGATTATACCCCTCCCAAAGTCTTCTATCTCTGCCAAATTCCAGAAGGATTGGATAAAGAGTCTTTATGTTATAAGCAAATTATTTGTAAATGCATTTCTGACTGTAAAATCTTTGTATTCCATCCATGTTACATGAAGTTTGGCAAGATTGTATCTCAGACCTTCAAGATCATCTCTACCAAATTGTAGAAAGATTTGATAAATGGCATGGCAGGCAGGAGGGGACTGTAGAAGGGAGGGGAAGCAACGAACAGACCAACAGACACATTCACTGGCCAATTACTGCATGCTCCCACCTTTACAGGAGGACCAATCGGTGTTGGCTTCAAGGCAGGTATAGAGGGTAGATATAAGCTGCTGTTTTGGGGGCCTGCTCTTTGTCTGTGGTTAGTTCTGGCTTTGGTCAGAGCATTTTCTCATACTTTCTGGTCAGGATTTTTGTGTGTGTGTGCTAGAGCTCACTGCAAGAGTTCAGCTAGCTACAAAAACCTAATCCCCATGCACCTGGGGTGCTGCCCAACATCTTCCTGGGGCGTTCTCTGCAAGTTGACGGACACCCCCACGCACCTGGGGTGCCCACCCAGTCTGGACCCTGTGCCAAACAGCAGAGATGACTGATATATCCTTTGGCCAATTGGCTTGATATTTCAGACACACCCTGGCTGGGACAGAGATGTGATTGCCTCTCTTACTGCATGCTTCCAGCTTTCCAGAACCAATACTGGGTGGCTTTGAGTTGGGCATAGAAGGGACATAACTGCGTCTTCAGGCAGCAAGGCAGAGGACAGGGGGAAGCATCCCAGAAATCAGGAGACATGGTTCACACATCCAGGATGGCAAATTGTCATCACAATCACATCCTGTAGCACTGTGACAGAAGATGTAAGAGAACTGGCTTATTGGCTCTTTCCTAATTGGCTCTTTCCTAAGCAGAACTTCCCAGTAACAAGTGGGGGAGAGGGGTTGTGGTGGTCACAGCACAGAATGACATATGGGTGACATTTCTGCTGGCCAATTGGCATCACAAACACATCTTGTACCACAGTGACAAACATAAGAGAATCCTTGGCATAGGGTCATACTCTCCAGATGCTGTGTGGGCTTATCACTTTGTGGGACCCTTTATCAGATGTTTCTGATATTTGGCAGAGATACTTCTAAAAGTCTGGGATACAATTCTACCAAATGTTATGTAAAATGGCTGGAATACAAAGTCATTACAGTCAGAAATGCATTTAAACGTTAATTGCGTATAACATCGGGACCCTTTATTCAATCCTTCTGAAATTTGGCAGTAATACCCTTGAGGAGGGGTATAATCTTGCCAAGTGGCATCCAAATCGGATGAGAGACAAAGACGTTACAGCCAGGAATGTGTACACAACATTTTGTACAATAACAAATTTCAACTGCTTTTATAATTGGACCCCTTTAACCATTCATTTTGAAATTGGGCACACACAATGCCCTCCATTGGGGGTACAATCCTGGCAGGTTTCATCAAAATCGGATGAAAAATTAAAATTTACAGCCGAAAATGTGTTTTCCATTAAAACCAACGGAAATCAAAAATGAAAGTGAAAACGAAAACAAAACAAAGACTAACAAAATATAACGAAAACGAATGACATTTTAATAATGAAAACAAAATGAATAACAAAAACGAAAGAGAGTTACTGTGCACATCCCTAATGGCACTACTTATGTTTTTATGTTCTTATAAGAGCAGCTAGAGCAGTTGAAGGTAGCTGAAGTGCTGCTTTGTGGGCCAAAGGCCACCATTTGAATTCTCCAGTGCATCTCCAATATCTTTGAATTCTCCAGTGCATCTTCATCTTTAATCTGGAGGTGCTGTGCCAGGAGACTACATGCCCCCAGCATTCAAATCTCGCTGTATGTTCAAGCATGCTGGGGCATGATGAAAAATCACAAATGGGGACCTCTACTGGCTGTGGCCTGCAGGGTTCATGATGGAGCACATTGCCTAACATGTATTAGCCCCCAGTGTCTCCAGTTACTCACATTGTTAAAGGTCTGCTAATAAATGGCTCGAGTAGTGAGACCGTCCATCTGATGAATGTTAGGTACTACTGTTGCGTCATGGACTGCACTTGTGTAAGTCTTGGGCTCTATCTGGGCTAGTCTGGATGCGAGTGGACTTTATGCCCCCCACCTGTTCAAGATTGTCAACACACACAACCCTGAGTGTGAGTGGGCTGTGTACATATAACAACTCTTGGGTCGCCAGCAGCCACTCAGTGGCTACTCATGAGCTGTTGGAGGAGTGGGGGTTATTAGTCCCAGGGACCAGCAGCTCCCCACTGCTTCTGCTGCTGACATGGGCCAGTCCTGGGGAGCATCCACTGCTCCTGCTGCTTCACCGCTGTTACCCCTTTGCTTCTGCCTCTGCTCCCTCTGTTTGGGCATCACAGCAGTTCAGTGGTTGTGCTTGCTGTGCCTGTGGGCTGGTGTAGACTCTGCATTGTGGGCCCTACTGTAACATCTCCATTCGGGGGCCCTGTATGGGGCGAGTAAGCAGTTGACCCGTAGCTGCGGAATTAGGTCTTAAAATGTATGTTCTGTTGAGGGAGCTTTCCCAGCATGAAACGTTCATTTGCCTAACATGTATTGGCACCCAGTGTGTCTAGTTACTCACATCATTAAAAGTCTGCAGTGCTGCTGGTCTCCTCGCTGAGCTCAGCCATTTTCCAGCCAGTATTTGCCTTGTGTGACCCCGCTATGAGACTCAAATATAATTTCATGACTCTAGATGGCAACCAAGATATGCAGGTAGAAGTATGTCTTATGAAATACGAGCTGAAATGGTGACTCCATCTGCAAATGGCCCAAACCCTTTTGGAGCCCTGCCCATATAGTTTGGGAACCATTGCACTATAGTAAGAGTGGGCAGCTATATGGCCAGCCCGCAAAGCCATATACCAAAAACTTCATATGAAAAAAGCCATAAGACGCCGATGCATGTATGTGCCCCTTGGAAGCATTTCCCAGGCTGAGCCTCTAGCTTCCTGCTCTGAGTCAGTGTTCTGAGCTCCTGGATGCTGAGGAGCAGCTGGGATTCAGTACAGCTGCTGAGACTCGAATGTCGTGAACTAAGACACAGGCTCAATAAGACAGCATGGAGCCCAGGATTTGTCCTGGCCAAGAGCCTCACACGAACTGCTTGAGAGCCATATGGGGCTCCCGAATCACAGTTTGCTCACCCCTGCTCTATAGCTCCTGCAGGGTCAGGATTGTGCCCAGCCAGTGTATTGTACTGACGAATCCACAAGTCAGTGAAATATATTGGGACTGGGAGCTACGCACTTAATCTGAGAAAACCCTGCTCCTGGGTTTCGTGAGGCTGTAGTTTTTGAAAGAAAAAGAGATGATGGACCTTCCTCATTTGCATATCATTAGCATGACTCTTTCCTAGCTGTGAGTGCTGATGTTTGAACTCTGGGGGAAAGAAAGAAGGCATGAAGCTGCGGTTTGGGGTGCTCTGAATCCTTGTCTGTCTTATTGGCAAACACAATTAAAAATAGATGTGAAATTAATCCTCTCTTTCCCTTTTTTAACCACCCGCCACATTACCGCTGGCATTTCTCGACAACGGAGAGCACGCGAGCGCGAGGACTCTTTGGTGCAAGGCAGCTCCTAGAGCCGCGATGATTTATCTCAGGCCGTTTTGAGGTAGCAAGCTTTACTTCATGCTACAGCCGCCCCCTCCATGTCTCTTCCCCCTCATTTGCATAAGTAATTGGCAGCTTGTTAATGGCTCATTAGGAACGCTGAAAACCGTGGCATAAAAACAAACCCAACGGAGCAGAGTCTGGGGGAAGAGGGGAAAGGATGGCGTCCCCACTTGCAAATTACCTTGCTAAATTCAGAATTACAGGCCATAAAACAACCAGATTGTTAAATGAACTATGCGGGGGGGCGGGGCAGTGGATGTCAGTGGGAGGCCCTGGTTTTAGGCTGGTTTTTAAACACAGACATCTTGTCTGGAGAGTATAAAAAGTCCTAATTCCATCCCTCTCTCCCCAGCAGGTGCTTCAGCACCACCACCCTCCTAATCTTGCACAAAATTCCCCAACTTCATAGGCATACATGTACCTTTCTACCTTCACCCAATGACAGGAATGCTTGGGTCCCTTCTCCAGAGACACAGTAGGTGGGTCAAATCCATCTCTGCCTCCTGGCAAGCACAGACATATACAACACACCTGCTGTGTCTGTTCCATCAGAGGTGTACCGTTACTGTACCGTCAGAGGTGCCTTCAGGATTTGTGGGATCCCGCACAAAGAAAGGACCCTGTACAAAGGAATTATCTAGACAAGGAAATGCTATTTCAGGGGGTTTCTTCTAGCAGGAGTGTGGAGGGGAGGGATGCTTTGACTGCATGTTACCTAGAGATGAAATGGGTGCCCAATTGATTGCCCGCCGGCGATACCCAAAATTTCGAGGACTCTGTCGGGTACCTAACAGGCTACCTGGGCACCCAGTTACCCAACTACAGAAAATATATATATATATATATATATATATTTACCGTTACTGATGTACCAATTTACTCAATGTACCCGATTGGTAAAATGTTAAATTAGTATGGGAAATTAGTGAAAATTGGGGGTAACTAAAAAAAAAAAACAGGACCAGAAGTTGGTATTCTGGGACTGGAAGCTAGTAAATTGGGACTTTGGGCAACCCATCAGGCACTCCTTGGGTACTGATTAATACCCAATGATGATGGGTTGAGTCGAGTTTTGTGGGTACTTGTTTCAGCTCTTCACATGGCTAAGGAAGACTGTAGGTCCAGTGCCATTTATGGAAGGCTACAGTTGTTGCTCCGTTTCCTCCCTCCTATGGCCCTTTGAACTGCATTCAAAGATGAAAAGGCTCATGAGAGGATGGATTGTCCATCATTTAGGTTGCTAGTGTAGGACAGAGGAAACCTGGGTTCATTTCCTTCCAGTGCCACAGAATTCCTTGGATAAGGTATGTAGTCTCTCCAATCCCTAGCTCCCTATCTCTAAAATGGGAGTGGCATAACCTAGGCACTGCGGGGCCATACAAGTACCATAATCGGGTGGAGAACCTTTTTCCACTCATGGACCACTTTGAAAATTAGTACATACTCCATGGGCCATAGGAGCTGGGATATGCCCAAGCTAGGAGGATAAACGGGAGACTCCAGAACATGGATCTATGCCATGGATCCCCCCTCTCTCCTTGAGTCCATGCTCTCATCTCCACTCCCTTCCCCATAACTCATACAGTGCTTGAGGGCAGGGCTGCATCCATGAGCCAGATCCAGGAAGTGAAAAGGGGCCAAATAAAAACCAATCAGAGGCCAGATTTCTCCCCCGGGCCACAGGTTCCTCACCCCTACCATAGATAGATTCACTTGTCCTCCACGCAGAAGGCATATCTCCTCAAAAGTGTGCATGTCCAGAGCTAGATGTGTTATTGTTTCCCTAAGAGAACAGAGATTAGCATAAAAGCCATGGCTGCCCTCCCCATGGACAAAGCACAGGATGAAAATCAGTTGCATTGAGAAGGCAGTAAAGGCACAGAAAAATCAAGTGCAGTCTTTTGTTGTTAACGTTTAAACCTGGTAGGGACAACAAAGTTGTAAGATTCCCAGCCTGTCACTAAATCTTGGATGATAAAAGCCTTGGGAACTGGGGCGAGCTTCCTCCTGCTGTGGGCTTGAGATTTGCCCAACAGAGGATTTAGGTTAAAGAGAAAAGTTACAGCCAGGGAGGGAAAGGAGATGGGGCAGAGTGTGACTGGGCCTGATCTTAGCAGGGAACAACAACCCTGACATTTCCAATGAGAAAAGTAGGGATGTGCGAACGCAGTTCGGAGTTCGGACCGAACTCGACTAGTTCGGTTAACCGAACCGAACTCGAAATCGACTGAACTGTTCGGTCAAATCAGAACCAGTTCAGAAGGCCAAAAACAGCATAAAACACCGGTTTTGAATGTACGAACTCGGTTCGGAAGTTCAGAATTTGACCGAACTCGATTTTTGAACTGAACCAAATTTCCGAACTTGGTTCTGTTTGTACATCCCTAGAGAAGAGCTATTGAGATGGAGGCGGGGGAGAGACAGAAACACAGGCAGCAGTTGGAGACCTTGATCTGGAGATGTTTGTGAATGAATTTCGTGGTCGCCATGGTCATCCAAGAAGTGACCTATGGGGGTTGTAAACTCTCCCAACGCTGGAGGTTTTCAAAAAGAGGCTGGACAGCCATCTCTCATGGATATTGTACCTGTCATCATCTGCATCCATACAAGTGGTTGGACTAGAAAGATGACCCTCTAGGTCCCTTCCAGCTTGTTGATTCTATGACCCTACCTGGCTTGTCTAGACTAGGACTGAACGAATATGCCATTGCGTATTTGTGAATATAGCTTGCATATTCAGCCCCAGAATCAATTCTGGCAGTACAAATTAGCACTACTCAGTACCATTTGAGAGTGCTGACTGGGACCTGTGAAGCCAGGATTCAAATCCCGCCCTAACCATGAACTCATTGGGTGGCCCTGGGCAAGTCGCAACTTCTCAGCCTCCGTTCCCCATCTGTAAAATGGGAATATGCGTGTGTCTGTCTCTTCCTGTGCTCCCCTCACCCTTGCCCATTTTTAATTGTAAGCCCACTGGACAGGGACCTGTCTCTGAAAATCTGTGACTGTAAAATGCTACGTATGCCTAGTAGCAGCTATAGAAATAATAAGTAGTAGTAGTATTTAGCGCTATTCTGTACTGAATTAACAAAGTGCTGAATAATGAATAATTGAAATAACCAAAACAATAGAATGAGGAAACTACAAATTAAATAACCAAAATGAATTAACAGCAACAAATATTTAGTTCTGTAAAGAAAAAGGGAACTAAGTATCATTCCCTACTCATTGCATTTAAATGGAGACGAATATGCCAAATTTGACAAATGCGGTATTCATTGAGAATTATTTATTTATATATATAAAATTTTAGATCCTGCCTCTCCCGCCCAAGGCAGCTCAAAGTGGCTAACAATTTTTAAAATAAGAAATATTGATACAAAAGTAAAATACAATAATAAAAATAAAATATTAACAATAAAATGGGGAAGTTAAAGAAAATACATTTAAGACCCCAACCACCCTGTCCTTCATCCCCACTCCTTTCACCCATCTCCCTCACCCAAAGCCTGGCGGAACAGCCAGGTCTTGCATAGGGCCTCTGCTGGAAGGGAGTTCCACAGCGTAGGTGCAGCTACCGAGAACGCCCACTCCATAGTTGCCCCAAGAAAACCCCAGGAGACCTCAAGAAGGGCGCTCCCGGATGACCATGGAGGGTGAGGTGGTTCCTCAGGAAGGCACGGGCCTAGGCCATATAGGGCTTTATCGGTAAGGACCAGCACCTTGAATCGGGCCCAGAAGAATATAGGCAGCCAGTGCAGCAAACGGAGCACCAGTGTAATGTGCTCACAGCAACCCGCCCCAGTCAAGAGACAGGCAGCCGCATTCTACATTAGCTGCAGTCTCTGAACCGTCACCATGGGCAGCCCCACACAGAGTGTGTTACAATAGTCCAGTCTAGAGGTGATGAAAGCATGGATGATGGTGCCCAGGTCGGAGTCCAAGACATACGGCCAAAGCCGCCACATCAGATGAAGCTGGTGAAATGCGCTCCTTGTTAAAGCCCCCACCTGGACATCCAGGCAGAGTTGGGAATCGAGGAGTACTCCCAGACTATGAACCTGGGGGACCAGCGGGGGTGCGAACCCTATCAATGATGGGGGACGCCACTCCTACTGCCCTACCCACCAGCATCACCTCCGTCTTGTTGGGATTCAGCATCAGCCGGCTCGCCCTCATCAAGTCCCCTGTAGCTGGTAGACACCAAGTAATCACCGAGACTGCCAGGTCTGGGTCAAATGAAAAAGAGTGGTAGAGTTGGGCGTCATCAGAATATTGATGACACCGAACGCCAAGCCCTCTCATGACTTCACCCAACGGCTGCATATACACATTGAACAGGAGAGGGGACAGAATGAAACCTTATAGGATTCCACACGAGATGTCGTGGGAGAGAGGATGAGCAATCCTCGAGCACCATCCGCTGAGTTCTCCTGGCCAGAAAGGAGCAGAACCATTCAAGAATGACCCCGCCCACTCCAACTTGGTCCCGTAAGCAGGTCACCAGCATCTCATGATCAACGATATCAAATGCAGCTGACAGATCTAACAGAATCAGCAGGGCCGATCGAACCTGATCTAACTTATTTTTAAGGATTTCCTGTGCGATCTATCATAGGTATAGAGGGTCTCCATCTGGGGTTGTATTTGACCGGAGACAGAGTGGGGATACTGCTGATATACCATGCACCCACCTGTACGGCAACCTTCCTGCACGTGCTGACCAAGCTGGTGTCGGAGGTGATCTTGCGGTCCCCCAGGATGATAGTTCTCAGGGACTTTAATATCCATGCCGACACCAGTCTTGGAGGGGCAGAGTGTGAGTTCATGGCCACCATGGCAACCATGGGCCTATCTCAGAGAGTAGTGGGCCCCACACATGAGGGCATACCCTAGACAGGATATTTTGCAAAAGCCTTGAGGCGGGGAATCCATTGGTGGGGGAGGTATCAACAGTGCCCTTGTCGTGGATGGATCATCATCTCCTCCGGCCGGATATCCTGGCACGTTGGCCCCCGGGAGGGTGTGGAACCAGTTAGGTTGGTTCACCCCCGAAGGTTTATGGAACCTGAAAGGTTCCAGATAGCTCTAGGGGATGTTTCCTCTGACCTCGATGACCACTCACTCGATGGAATATTGTGCTGTCGAAGGCCATCGACCGTGGCTCCCAGGCGTCCACTCCCAAATTGCTGACAATGCAGCTCCCCATGGTATACCGGGGAGCTGTGGCGGATGAAGCAGGAAGGGCGGCGGTTAGAGCGACGGTGGCGTCATTCGCGTGCTGAAGTTGACCGATTGCGGCATAGAGTCTGGTTACGTACCTATGCCGTTGCGATGCAGACAGCAAAGGTTTTCTTTGCTGCCCTCATTGTGTCCTCTAAGTCCCGCCTAGCTGAGCTGTTCCGGGTGGTGAGGGGGCTGGTCAGTCCGGCCTCCCTCCGCCTGGACATAGAACCATCAAATGCTCACTGTGATTTGTTTGTGGACTTTTTTGTGGATAAAATCACTCAATTTCACCACAGCTTTGATACAACTTTTTTAGCAGGGAACGGGTCAGAAGCAGTAGAAGCCCCTTCTTGTCCTGTTTTATGAGATGAGTTTGCCGGGAGACACTGGGGCCGCTGCTGGCAAGAATAGTCAACGCGTCCCTTGGGGAGGGCAGAGTGCCGGGCTGTCTCAAGAAGGTGGTGGTGCGGCCCCTGTTCAAGAAACTATCTTTGGACATTGGCGCCCCTACCGGTTATCGGCCCGTCTCTAACCTTCCCTTTTTAGGGGAAGGTTATTGAACGGGTGGTGGCTCAGCAGCTTCAGGGGCATTTGGATTGGGTTAATTTTCTCGATCCTTCAGTCGGGCTTTCATCCGGCATATGGCACGGAGACTGTGCTTGTGGCCTTGGCCGACAACCTCTCCCATGAATTGGGCCGGGGTCGTTTGACCCTGTTGATCCTGTTAGATCTCTCTGCATTTGATACTGTTGATCATGAGTTGTTGGTAACTCAGCTGTGGGACCGGGCAGGGATTGACGGGACTGTTCTTGAATGGTTCCGCTCTTTCTTGGCAGGGAGAACCCAGCATGTGGTGCTGGGGGAGTTTTCATCTCCCTCCCGGGGCCTCACATGTGGAGTACCACAGGGTTCCTTCTTATCCCCTCTCTTGTTCAATGTGTGCATGCAGCCTCTGGGAGAGGTTGCTAGGGAGTATGGAGTGAGATGTCACCAATATGCTGATGACACCCAGCTATATCTCTCATTTTCCTCTGACTCAGGCCCGGCAGTCTCAGTGCTTACCCGGTGTTTGTCCACTGTGGGGGATTGGATGATGGCGAGCCTCCTGAGGCTAAATCCTGATAAGACGGAGGTGATGGTTGTGGGGAGAGCTGAGGGAGCGGTGGCGGCCACCATTATTGATGGGGTCCTCCCTCCCCTGGTTTCTTAGATCTGGAGTCTGGAGGTGCTCCTGGACCCTCAGCTCCACCTGGATGCCCAGGTGGTGGCTGTAGCGAAGGGAGCATTTCGCCAGTTACATCTGGTGCATCGGCTTAGGCCATATGTCTCGGACTTGAATCTGGCCACAGTCATCCATGTTTTTATTACCTTGAGATTGGATTACTGCAATGCGCTCTCTACGTGAGGCTACCCTTGGTGCTGGTTCGTAAGCTGCAGCTGGTGCAGAATGCGGCGGCCTATCTCTTGACAGGGACAGGCCGATGCGAGCATATTACACTGGTGCTTCGCTCTCTGCACTGGCTGCTGGTAGGTTTCCAGGCCCAATTCAAGGTGCTGGTGTTGACCTTTAAAGCCCTAAATGGCTTGGGCCCTGCCTATCTGTAGGACCACCTCACCCTCTGGGTCCTGGAGCGACCCCTACGGTTGACTGTGGGCATCCTCCTCAAGGTCCCCCGGGTTTCCTGGGTGTCCACTATGAGGAGGACATTCTCTGTGGCTGTGGAACTCCCTTCCGTCGGAGATCCACTTGGGTGCCAGCCTCACCTCTTTCCGCAGACAATGTAAGACCTGGCTGTTCCTCCAAACCTTTCCCGAGGGAGATGGGGGTGGGTAGATTGGGTTAGGGTGGGGGGGGAGGTGGACGGGATTTTATATTGTTTTTTAAAATTGTAATTATTATTATTTATTAATGTTTTTAAATGTTTTTAAAATGTTATGATCCACCTCAAGATGCCTAAGGCAGGAGGGGACGACATATAAATGTTAAGATAAATAGAAGATAAATAAATAGCTCATGGCGGAAGACATCGATCAAAGCCAAAAGTGCAGTCTCAGTGCCATAACCTGGACAAAAGCCGGACTGCAAAGGATATAGAAAACTGATGCTGTCCAGATGCCCCTACAGCTGCCGAGCCACTACCTGTTCAATAACCTTCCCTAAAATGGGAAGGTTAGAGACCAGTCAATAACTGTCAAGGGAGTCAACATCAAGCGATGGTTTCTTGAGCAGAGGCTGCACCACCGCCTCCTTGAGGCAGCTCAGCACCCTGTCCTCCCAAAGGGAAGTATTGACCACCCCTGCCAGCAATGGCCCCAGCATCTCCTGACTGACCTCACCCAACCAGAATGGGCACGAGTCTAGTTCACAAAAGGTGACTCCAAGAGTCCCAAGAACATCTGCCGCATTAGTACGCGATATGCACGGGAACTGATCCCACAAAATCGGACAAGGCGGGGCTTCCATAGTCCCTGACACCCGTATTGTAATAAGTGTGGTGTCGAAATCATGGTGAATATGAGCAATTTTACTCGTGAAGTAATCGACAAACATGTCACAGCGGGCACTGGAAAATTCCAGTTCCAGGCAGAGGGAGACTGGACTGAGGCCGGACCGACCAGCCCCCTCACCACCCAGAAAAGCTCCACTGGACGTGACTTCGCGAATACTATGAAGGCAGCAAAGAACTCCTTCGCTGACCGCACAGCCACAGTATAGGTTCTTAAACTGGCTCTATGCCGCAATCTGTCAGCTTCAGCACGTGAAAGGTGCCACTGTTGCTCTAACCGCCGGCCTTCATGCTTCATCCACTGCAGACCCTCAGTAAACCAAGGTGGTCTGTGGTGCTGATATGCAGGGGGCAGACACCTAGAAGCCATCTGGTTGATGGCCTCAGCCAACAAGGTGTTCCAAAGAGCAATGAGGTCCTTGAGCGAATGGCTATCAAGATCAGAGGGTATCTCCATTCTCCCCTACCCTAGACCATTCCGTAACCTTTCTGGTTCCATTAGTCTCCGGGGGCAAACCAACTGAACTGCTTCTACACCCCTCCGGGAGCAGATATGCACCAGGAAACAGGTCCGCAGGAGGTAATGATCCGTCCATGACAAGTGCACTTTTGACACCTCCCCCACTAATGCATCCTCCGCCTCAAGGCTAGTAGAGAAAATCAGGTCGAAGGTGCGCCTCCATAATGTGTCGGGCTGATAACTATTATATTAATTGAATCCCTTATTTGAATGGCACTGAGTTATTCAACCTTTATCTTATCATCTTTCAAAAAACTGAGGGCATCATATGGAAATGTAATCTCCTTGAATTTACATCAGGGCTGGCAAAACCATGGCTTGAGAAACATATGTGGCTCCAGAGAAGTTCAAATGTGGCTCCCCAGACTGAGACGAGAGCAAGTGTTCCCATTCCAAAGGGAACTGATGACCTTTCAGGAATACTTGGAAGTGTCCATAGGTACTTCATCCGTTTTTGGTGATTCTGCACTTCCACCATTTTGGGGGGTCATTTTCATCACTTTCTGGTACTTCTTTTGACACTTTTCGGGAATTTCACAACAGTTTTACAGCACTTTTATGGCAATTTCCAGCACTTCCCCGGTGCTTCGCCAGCAGGTTTTTGTCTCCACAGCTCCTGGGGCCACGTATGGGGCACACACACGACTTGGGACTGGCCCATAGCAGCCCCGTCCAACTTGCAAAAAATAAGGGAAACTAATGAAAGCAGTGAGAAAGCCGGTAAGTTTCCACGTTGTGTGAATCTCAGTGAATGCCCTGCTTCCAATGGAAGCAGCACCTGCAAAGTTTTTTCATTTCAGGTCCATGTATGGTCCATCTAGGAAAGGGGGCATCCTTGGGGGGCAGAGTGCCAGCGCAGCTCCCGTCTTCTCCACCTCCCCCACTTTCTGTCTTTGGAGGAATCAGACATAGGGCTTGAGCTGCCGCCACAGCGTATACTGGAGTCAGAGGGGCCTGTACCACTTGCCACGTAGGTTGGAGATGGGGGCTGCTAGGCTGGGCCTTGCATGCTGTGTCCCTTGGCCATGCATAGATTTGAACTGAAACAGATAGAGCTGAAACAGATAGTGAATTCCACAACCGTAGTTAATAGCCAAATTTCCACGTAGCTAATTGCTTAACCGATCAATAACCGCATACCACAGCAGTTAATTAGCCAAAATACTGATGAATGCTACTTTACCATTACCGCATAACTGATTTAGAGTGTTGCCATTTTACCATTTTTCTGTGTTCTATCACTTCTCATTTACTTCCAGACCAATAGCAAAGCTATATCCAGTAGATCTGAACAATGTATCCAGTCGGAAAGCGAGTTAAACGTGAAACTAGGGTCCGGGCGGTCAACAGGAAAGGAATAATAGGCAAATAGAACTAGCTGGTAACTGGAGTGGACAGGAAACTAGCAATGTGGTAACAGGAACATGGTAAACGGCACAAAGTGGTTAATTGGTTAAACCATGGAGTAAAATGGATACCGCTTGGTAACCAATTGCTGTCTGTCTGGATCCGTTGCTGCAAATCGGACAGTTACCAGTTACTATGCAGTTAACCATTTCAAATAAATAAATCACTGTGCATGCGCAAATGGCCGCCGCACCAACGCAGACCGGCTGCCCTTTTCCGAAATGCTGCCATTTTGAAAAAGGGCTGTGCATGCGCGAACACACTTGCAACCATTTTTTTGCATGTGCAGTGATTGATTGATTCATTGATTGATTTTCCATTCTCATTGAGAATTAAGCCAAGGTGCTGCTGGTTCTCCACTTGTTCTCGGAATGAACCAAGAACTGACATTTTCGATGAAACAAAAGCACCCCCTCCTCCCCCAAAGAATGAACTTTCAGCACTAGAAATTAGCTATCATAAATCCACGAAAGTGGTAAATGCACAGAACTCATCCTGAATGAGGAAATTCTTGCAAAAATTCAGCAAGGATCCTGAAATGACAAAAATCCCCTTTGGTTGAGGAACAGCCAATTCATTTCAGTTTTGCTCACAATGCCTCCAAACATTGTGCTATGGCACTGGATATGGTACTAACCCTCAATCAGGATGGAATGTCACCTCCTCCATCTTTAACATTACTTCCTCTGGGCTCTCCGGAGCAATCCCTCCCAGACAAAGATGGACAAGGCCCAGCTCTGCCTTAGCTTGTGAGTGTGCACAGAATCAAAGCCTGGGCTGATGGCAGCCTTGTTTGTTGCTGTTTTTCTTTCATGCAACTAGCCAAAGGCGGAAATTAGGCTTCTCAGCTTCGTTCATCCTACCCTTGCTTCCTCTCAGGTGACCCATGCACCTGTGACTCTTGTTTGTTCAAGACTGCTCGGGATTATTGAATAACAAGTGTTGCCCTCAACAGAAATTAACACGTCGTGATGAGGACACACATCTGCTACTTGGGAGACCATCCAGAACTGAGGATCTATAGGGGATCATCCACTCAGTTCTACAGGACACAAACATTCAAGTTCCTTCCTTTCCTTGCCTGGGAAGTCAGCCAGGTCTGCAATTAAAGGAAGGACCCGGTCACCCCAATTCACAGAACGAGCTGAGACAGCAACCAAAGAGCATGCCTTTCTTTCCACCAGGTGTGAAAGGAATCCATTTGACTGTGCACCCTCCAAGCAAACAAGGAAATGCTACCAAGCCCTTCGATACAATTTCCTAGTTCAGAGAATAAGCTGGCAAACCTCAAGCCTTCCAGAACACAACAGAGGAAATGTAAACCCAAAACAGAGGCATTTAGAGAGAGACCTTTTCTGTGACTCACACTCTACTTGATTTTCTAAGGCTGTATAGTACTAGATAGATCCCACACAAAGCAATTACAGGGAGAAAGGTTTAACACAGCCTTACCTGCTCCAGGGAGGGGATTCACTGATAATGTTCTTACAAGAAGTGCGTCCAAATCACCAACTTGGGCCAGGTTCATAACTTTTCCGTCCAGTATGCTAAGATAAAGGGGTTTGAGTAGGAACAAATTGGAGATACAGAACTAGATAAGAAATTTGGGTCTTTCATTTAGGTTCTAAACTTTCTCCCGATCTTCAAATCCCTCCTAAAATCAACTACCTCTTCTGTCAGGCTTTCCCGAGCTCCTTACTTCCACAGACTGCTCCCTGATGATCCTTTGGTCAACCCTTCAGGTGTCCCCTCAACCCCCTGTAACTAAGCTAAGCGCGTGCACCTGTGACTTCCCTGCTTCATGAATGTATCGCTGTCTTTCCTTGTTTTCTCCTCTCCCTTATTTCCCTTCCCTTGTACATCCTAGGTTGTAAGCCCCTTGTGGCAGGGCCCTTTATCTAATTAAAGATCGTTTGGTGCTGGCATAATAATATTAATGATAATTATAGATTCCAGATATTCGAGAGTTCATGGTAGTTTGGGCATGGGGTTTGGGTTTGGATTTGGACCTGCTTCTAGGTCAGGGTTGGGGAAACATTTCCCTCCCGAGGGCCATTTTGAAAAAATTGTACAAGATCCGAGGGCTGCATAGAAGTTGGAGATGGAAGTGCTAGGGGCAAGGACTGTGCTACCATTAAGCAGCTCAGGCAGCTGTCAAGGGTGGCAACTTGAACGGGGTGGCTCTTCTGATCCAGATGCCCTGCTGCCAACACCGGGGATAGGCTCTGCTTTGGATGGAATGGGAGAGGCGCTCCCTTCAATTTTCTGCCCTAGGTTGCCTTGTCAATAAGCTCTGCACTGGATCGTGGGAGCAAGAGGCAAAAATCCTTGCACCGCCACTGGCTGGGGCTCTGCTCAGGAAGAGGAGGGACCAGATCATGAATCTGTGCCATGATCTGTCTCCTATCCTTGTATGCCCTGCCCTCCTCTCCGCTCCCTTACCCTGAGCTTAATCTTTCAGTGCTTAGGGACAAGAAACTAGGTTGAGGATCTAGATGCTGGAAAGGGGCCAAATAAAAATGAGCCATGGGACACATTTGGCCCACGGGCCTGATGTTCCCATACCATTCTACATTCTATTTATTTTTCAAACGCTCTTGTCTGGAGTTCTTGTTCTATAAAACCCTGCACGACCTCATTACCTGCTGGCATATGGTTAAACTCATGGGGATGGCACGCCTTCTTACTCTTTTCTAATCAGACAGATGTCATTCAGAAAGCTGGGACAAGGAGACTCCTTACCCCAGACACCAGGCTTCCTTTCTGTCATTCAAACCTGGAGGAGACTTATCATAATAATAATCCTACATAGCTCTTATATAGCTTCACATCTTCAAAGCACTGTACTAGCATTAACTAATTATCCCCTTCCCTAATGGCCATTAATCCTGGCCTTTCACAAACCTTCCCCATATCCCCGAGGTTCTGATCTAATACAGCAATAAGCTACTCTCAGGGAGTGTCCTGTTATCTCGCAATCTGCTGCCGTGAATGTATAATGAGGCCCAAGAGCAAAGGCCAGATGCCCGGGACCATCAGAGATGCATGATTGTGGAATGGTGCGTGCCCTGGGAGTGGTTTATGGTGACTCTAAAACGGATCATTTATGAAAACAGCTCTATAGAAAATGTACTTCTGCCTGTGTTTTCTGGGTCCTGTGTTACTAGAAAAATATTGGCAAATTGGAAACAGTAAGAACTATGGAAGCAAGGAGACAGCTTCAGTGTGTGGTCGATTTTAAAGAAAAACATGAGGGAGCTTAATATGTTTAGCTGGACTAAAGGGGAACAGGGGAGAAAGCTGCAAATATTGGAAAAAGTTAAATCCCAGCAAGGAAAAGGGTGCCCCAGGCATGCTGGAAGCTAAGGGAATGGAAAAAAGCATACGGTTGAAAAGTATAGAATTATATAATTGTAGGTTTGGAAAGGCCCTACTCCAACCCGCTGCTCTAAGGCAGGATACCCTCTACCTGTAGCATCCCACACAGTCGCTTGGCCAGCCAGGTTTTGGAAGCATCCAATGGAGGAGATTCCCCAACCTCCTTTGGCAACCTACTTCATAGCTCATCGGTTCTTACAGTGAGGAAGTTATTAACCAAAATCTGCTTTGCTGCCATTTTGTGCAGCAAACTTTTAGATATTTGAAAACTGCTCTCATAGTCCTCTTAATCATTTGTCGGCGCACCCCCCCAAATGAAGACGAGGAAAGACTCAATGGGATTAAATGGCCGCACTCTTTATTTAATATTAACAAACAGAAGGGGGGATGGGGGCACACCTCCCGCCTCCCCCCCTTCCTGAACTGGGGTCCTTATCTCTAATAACCCTACTAACTGCTAATTACCAACCCCCTTTTAGGAGGTCCCCTCTCCTCTCAGTCCCCGCACTCTGTGCGTACCCCTTTTCCATTTTCCATTAATTGAGAGGGTAACCTCCTGTTCCTTCTTTGCTATTAACTTACGCCCTGCCTCGTCCCCCGAGTTTCTCCAGGCCGGGCGGGTTGTTCGTGCCTGCCCCATCTGGGGTTAATTTCAGCAAAGGTTGAGAACACCGTTACCCGCTGCTTGGCAGATGCTCCTCCCAGCAGGTGCGGCCGTCCGTCTCTCCCTTCGGGTTGGCCATACAGTGGGCCGCACTGTGGCGACTATGCCATGGACCTTCCCATCTCTTAAGGAGATGCTGCTACCCATGCTCTTCTAACTTAGAAATTCAAACCTTGTAACTT